>JAKTSS010000259.1:0-17870 GCA_030580355.1 Debaryomycetaceae sp. yHKB357 | reverse complement strand
GGGGTTTCCAAGGGGTCCGACCTAAACTAGCGTAATTTAGTTACCCTCAGGAGAATTACCATACCCTCTCAGATTTTTCCTGCTTCCTCTCCAGGATTTCGAGGAACCTCTGATAGATATCTATTAGAGATATTAATAATCTCTGAGCCTCGCCCTTTACGACGTAGCTTGTACGAGTTGCTCAAAGGAGTGGCTATAATTGATGATTGGCCTTTTCGAGGGAAATCCAGTTCCCTCCAGGAGGGCATGAGTAACCCCAGAGGTCTCTCGTTACATCTCAGGATCCCGCCACTTGCGAAGAAAGCTCGGATCAGTAGCTCAAAGACATGATTGGGCGTGGGGACTAGTCCGAATACATGGCTAGGCTTGAGAATCAGCCTTAGTCGGGTGAAATCCAGTTACCTTCGACGAACCTCGGTAATCTCAGAGAGTTCTGGACACCTCTCAGGATCCCACCACTGACGATGAATCTCAAGTTAATTCCTCGAGGACATGGCTAGGCTTGAGTGTTGGCTTTTTTCGGGGTAATCCAGTTACCTCCGGGAAGACCCTCTAAGGTTTCCCGTTACCTCTCAGGGTCTCTCCACTCAAGACGAAGCTTCGCTTAGTTGCTTAAAGAATTTGCTGGGGTTGAAAATTAGCCTCGCCAAGGGCTATGCTTGCGAATGAGCCGAGATCAATCACCCAGGAGGATAAAAGGCACTCTGCAGGATCCATCAGATTGCAATAAGGTCGCCATCGGGTTCCTTACTGGCCCTACTAGTTTTGAAGGAGATTTGGGGGAAAGTCAAGTACCCCACCGGGGAATTTGACAAATATTCGTCAAGAGAGCTTCGAGAGGGGTCTAACGTGCTTCGATCGGAGTCGGGTCAGTTCGACGAGTGTCGGACTCGCTTTAAAGAGACTTTTGCACACTCGCAGACGCGTCTTGTGAAGCTCACTGGAGGAGGCATGCTGAGCTTTACTGTGGGTTGATTTCGAAACAGAGTATCACCTGACAGCATGTGCGATGGGAGTAGTGACACACATACCGAGTGGTGAAAGCTGTGATAGCGGTAATCCGCGCATCAACATGCCCGGCCAACGTCGATTTTAATGGACGGCGCAATAGTATGTTTTCTTTTGTTTTGCGGGGTATCGGCGTTTGCGAGCTGTAAAGTGCTTGTTGAGCGCGGCATTTTCTCAAAGAGATGATTGCAATTTCGTACTAGTCTGGATAGTTTGATTAGTAGCATATTCCAGTAAAGACCTTAAGCGTAGCCGCATTGTTCGAGTCCACGAGCAATTTTGACCGAAGTATCCATCAGTGTGGTAGCCCACTTCAAAGGCAACCAGGATTGAATCGGTTCGCCGAATCTTGAGGGCCGATTCTTCATCTCGAGAGATTGCCGTGCCCACATCCTCATAGGTCAGTAGCCTCAAGTTTTGTTCGAAACATTCCCGCAAATTTTCATGGATATGGGTACCCACATATTGAACGAGTTACATCCACACCCACATTTTGATTCGGCCATATCCAGGCCCACAATGCGAGGCCCACAGTAGTCAATATTAGTCATACCTAGGCCCGCATTATTGATCAGGTATAGTCATACCGAGTCTCCAGTGTGATCTGTAGCAGAGCCAAACCACTTAATCCGAAACATCACGAGCAACGTCACAAATGTTGGTAATATAAAGGTGGATCCCAGAGTAATCGCTCACACAAAGTAATACTCAAACTCCTTGGTAGGCTCCAAGTGGAACCGCTCGATAATCGGTTTCACCAACGTGGCCTGGCGCTGATTTTCGCGGTGAGTAAACTCGAGAAGCTTTTCCGGCGTTTCCTGTTTGATGAGAGACTGTAATTCCCATGCGTTACGCAACTGACACGAGATGGTCAATGTGTAGAGGAGCGAGTCGATAAAGTCGTCCAGTTTCTTGCCCTCTACCCCCAACATGGCGGCGACGCGCTTTGGCCCCTTGCCCAACGTGGAAAAGTCTGTTGGTTGGTGCACCACGCCCGCGATATTGACCATTTGGCCCGTCTGGAGCCAGTGGGTGAGCAAGTGGCGGCGGATCTCTTTGGCCTGCAGCGTCTTGCCGCGAAGGGATTCGCGAGAGACAAAGCGGTTGATCCAAAAACTGATCATGCTGTTCAGAACCATGGGTACCACGGTGACGGACGGGGCTTGGGCGTACAAGTTGGCCAACAAGAGGTTTTCAAAAGTGTAGTTTTGCATGACGATGGGCAAGGTCTTGGCGTTGCCGTTGCTGCGAGTGCGCTGGGTCTCGAGGACCACGATGCTGGGCCGGTGCAGGAGGATGGAGCGCGCAAGGTGGGACGCCAAGAAATTGAGGTAGCGGCGGGAGTCTAGCAACGTGAACCCGGGGGAGTTGAAGGTGGCGTCGAGGGTGGAGTTGGCGGGCGAGTAGGTGTTGCCGACTTCGCGGTGCAAGTCCTTGAGTTCCCACCGGACGATGTCGATGGGGGCACGCGTTTCTAGCGACACGGGCGAGGCAACGCAGTAGCTCAAGTTCTTCAAGCCAATGTCCACGCCGCAGATATTGATGGGGCGGGAGTTTGCCGCAGAGTGGTCGAGGATACGTAAGCCGTGAATTAGGGAATTAACGCGCATGGGCTTCGTCGATGCCGCTGGGGTGGGGAGACCGCATAGAGTGACGGCCTGCTTGACAGTGGCGGAGTTTAGTTTTGAGAGCATAGGACAGGCAGAGGTGGGACCGAGGGGCGTGACACGCGTTCGTTGCGTGTGACACGCGTGTGTTGACACTCAAACGGCAACGCACGCGAAAAAGATACGCGTTGCACAAGAGAGAAATACGCGTCGCAAATATTGGCCAAGAAAAAAAAAAGAACACAAGAGGGAAATAGTAAAAAATAAAAGGCATCGGAACCGCGGAAACGGGCGTGCGATATGGGATCGAGACCACGCAAAAGCAATAGTGCGGGATGATACGGTTGGCGGGAGGTGACGCGACGCGAGGGAGGAAGGCAGGGGACGAGGTCGAGGCGGAGTCAAGTCGCGAGCGGGGCTCGGAGAATAACGCGGAGGGGACGGACTACGTAATACGCACGCGCTATGTCAGGCCAGTGGTCAAGAGTCGCAGAAGGTGTAAGTATGACGCAAAGATGAAGCACAAAGCGTAGGGCAATAAAACACCACTGCGTAAAAGAAATGAGAACAAGAGGGGCACTTGCACGTGCACGGCGTCAATGTGCCAGCATCTGATTGCGTAATCAGGGGCACACCCACAGTCACACCCACATTCCAGTGTACCGTGTACACAGGCAAAAAAAGAAAACGCCTCTCTTGAGAAAAAAAGAACCCGTGTGGGATCAAGAGGGGCGCTTCTGTTATCCCAGCTTCTAAATATATCGCCCCGAGTCTAGGTCGCAGAGCGCCGGAGAAGATGGAGGATATGCGACCGCAACCTTCCTCCCAGAGGTGCGAGCGTCGCCTCGGGTAATCACGAGTATTCCCTGCACACAGTGCCTACAAGTCTAGGTACTGTCACGTATAATCTTGATGCTCCTGGGGCCGCAGACGGGCCAGCCGTATTCTGTGTTGCGGCGTGGGTGCAGCGGTGGATATTTTTTCGCATCCCAAATTAAGAGCACTGATTGGTCAGGAAACGCGCCGATTATTTTGCAACAGTCTAAATTCGGCAGCTTGCGCATGGGCAACCTTCCTAATTCGGTAGGAAATCGCGATGGCAAGAAAAGAAAAATTCCTTTTTGTGCTTTTTCTGCTTCGCCCCGTCGTTTTTGAATCACCGCCTACATGTGCAAATTTTTCGTATAAAAGTCTGCGATCTCCCGCTTCTCATCGTCTTTTCTCTCTTTCTTATCACACCAAAAATGCAATTCCAAAACGTCCTCATCGCCTTGACCGCTGCTTCCGTCGTCTCTGCCGCCAACTCTACTAACGGCTCCAAGAACCACAGCAATGGTACCAACTCCTCGAAGTCGGCCGGCGCTGCTCAGATTGGTTCTGCTGGTGCCCTCGGTGTCGCCGCCGCTGCCGCCGTCGCCTTTTTCTTTTAAGCTTGTTATTCTAGAAGGCTCTTCCCCGTTTAATTTCTGACGACTCTTTGTATCACTTACTGGCCGGGTTGTATTATCTCCATCTTTAATAACTAAATACCAATATCCCATCATCAATAATTCTTTATCCCTCGTGTAGTGTCGTGCTCGGTGTTTGACCCCTGAAAGATGCTCAATCTCGACGAAGTCCGACATCGTCCCTGGCTATTCACAGATGCGCTGTGTGAGATGGCGTCTTACTTTGGTGACTCAGAATTCGAGGCGCAATTCCACGCTCCGATGCACCACGACGCCTACGTTCCATGGCTTTCGATAACGCCCTACATTCCGCCGGCTCGGGATACGTGACCTGGCGTGGCCGCTTGTGGCGTGACTGTCAAGAATCGTACCAAATGAGTCAGAGCGCGGCATGGTCGGGCGTCAGGGCGCTGGCTCTGGTTCCCTATTAGGCACACGCACGCTCCTACCCAATGGGGCCTCGCCGCCAACCTCCTTTTTTTTGTCCCTTCCCCTTTGGGCCACGTGTTTCTTCGCATGTACCACGTTGATGCGCCGCACCCGTTCAGGAACAGGGATATCATTACAATAAGCATGATGATGGTTGTCCAGGGAGTGCATGGCTCCTTGCCTCTACTGGGTCCTACCCGATAATCTGTCACAATTTATCACTACACTATTCACACTGCCCCGATAAGCTGTAGTGCACAAAACTGTGGGCCACGTCTTTTTTTGGCGTGCAGAACACAAAGAACCGGTGTCCTGCAGACAAGCATGAGTGCTGCAAAAACTAGACCTCAATTCCTGGTGCTGCAAAAAACGTATCTCTCCCAGATCAACACTAGAGTGAATCCTGCTACTGGCTTGGCCTGGTCCTAGGTATGTTCTCTCCATGTCCATCACCTGCTTCTGGTTACGTTCTCTCACAGACCATAGCCTATCCAATATTGGCCATCTCTTTTTTCGGCGACTCACTCTCCAAGTCACGGCTTTATTTATATTCCAGAGTTTCTCGCTCTGGCTACCGTCTTACTTTCTCTCGCTAGGGCACACCACTCTCGCTAGGGCTTTCTTACTCTCGCTAGGACTCACTTACTTTCGCTAGAGTTTCACTTCTTTCAAGGCTGGGTCTCACCTCTCTCGCTAGACTTTCACTTCTCTTGAGGCTGGTCTCACTTCTCTTGCCAGGTCTTGGTTCCAGTTTGACCTGCGGTTCCCGATAACTTCCGAAAAAGCCCTGATCTTACCGGGCGAGTTTCTTTCTCCACGCCTCTGCTCCCAAGTGTGTTACAAGAGTCTGTTACACCTGATTCCACATCTGGATGACTTGTAATTCAGACCGCGCCTCTGTTTATTCTTCGGCTCTCTCTATTCGTGGCAATATCCTTACGCAAATAGCTAGTTCGGTCTCAGCGTGGCGGCGGATGATTACAAGGCACTGTTGTGGCCTTAGCTAAGGCCCAGCTCTCAACTTGAACCTTTGACTCAGACTCAGTCTTGCAACAACATCCCGCCTTGCTCTGGTCTTCGCTTAATCCCTATTTACCAGCTCTCTCACGACTGCTTCGACCATAGTTTAGGCTCGCTTATCAACACATGTGACTACACTTGACTCAGTCTTGCAACAACTTCCCGCCATGCTCTGGTCTTGCATTGATCCCTTTTTACCAGCTCTTTCACGACTGCTTCGGCCACAGTCTAGACACACTTTTCACCACATGTGACTACACTTGACTCAGTCTTGCAATAACTCCCCGCCATGCTCTGGTCTTGACTTGATCCCTTTTTACCAGCTCCCTCACGACTGCTTCGGCCTCAGTTTAGGCCCCCAGTTCTTTGTCGGATTCTCCTGGTACCGCACGAGCTTCACCTTGCGCAACCGGTCGACGCGTTTGCTGATTTCGTTATCGATTGTAAACACCTCCAAGTCCTCGGCGGTCGGCGCCGGTTCGCTGGCGTATCCCTGCAAGATGAAGTGTCCCGGCGACGTTTGGGAAAGGGTCGGGCTCGATCCAATGTTTTGGCGCAACGATTCGACTTTGGCGGCGATCCGGTCGCTGAGCGGCTCGTCGCCGCTCTTTTCCTCGCACATTTTGACGTACGCCATATTAGATTTCACGAGCCATAGCCAGTTCACGCGCAACACATGTTCCCACGGCGCGTCGGTCTTTATGCAGTTGGGCTTCGCATGGGTGAGGGATACGCTATATCCCTTGCTGCCTAGTGCGCGCGCCGCGTCGTTGATCGAGAGCGGCGGGCTCTTGAATACCAGGCACACGTGGTTCAAGTTGAAGTAAAAGGGCGTGCTCACGCCCATTTCCGATTTCGCGAGGGCCAACATACCTTTGATCCGCTCGCTGGTGGCGTAGACTGTCTTGTCGCATATACTAACATTCTCAAGGATCTTGTCGACAAACTCCTCATTGTGGAGCGGGCCCAGCCACATGGGGCCCGCCACGGTGTATCCGCTGCCGCAGAACCGGCAGTGCGGGCCCGTGGGGAACTCTTGCACGAGCCGGGGGTACTGAAACTTGTGGCCTGTCCCCCTTTCGCTCGCGGTGGCGCGTCCAAGCGGCTGCGTGATCTTGTGTCCGCACCCTTGGCACCCGTACACGAGCATGGTGCTCGCACCGAGGAATTTCACCTGGAGCGGGCTGGTCTTTACCCGCACGAAAACGCGAAAGTAAAAGTCAATGCTCAAGCTCAATACGGGCTCGATCGCCTTCAGGTACTTGGCGGCGGTCGTGCTGAGCATGTGCAAGATCAAGCGGATCCCGGCCTCGTGGTTAGTCTCGCTATTGACGTGGGAGTTGCCGAAATTGTTGCCGCCATAGAGCAGGAAACACTTTTCCGGGTACCCTGAACCGGCGAGGACGGCCGCGTCGGTGCATGTGACGAGCAACAAGCCGTCATTGTCGATGGCCTGGATCGCCGAGTCGATAAAGGGTGCGGCGGTGCCGTACGGATCCAAATCAATAACGTGGAACCGCTGAGCGGGCTCGGTCAGCTGGGCCATGTACTTTATGGCGTCGCCCTGGTGCAGGGACACGCAGTGCTGCAACTTGTTGTGGGCGATGCTGCGGTCGATAGAGGCGACGGCGTCGGGAAGCAAGTCGTTGGCCACTATTTGGGAGACATTGTTGAGCTCGTGGCCGTAGCGGATAGCGCGCAACCCCGTGGCACTGAGAGCTTCAAGAATGCGTAATTTCCCGGGCCCACCGGCATCGAGTTTGGATTTTTTCGATGGTGGTCCGTTGGGGTGGGGTGTGCATGACTGGGATGTGGATAACTGGGATGTGGATGACTGGAGGGTGCTTGACTGTGAGGAGGTATCCCTCTTTGCTTTCAGTTTCTGCTTCTCCTCCCACCGCAGATTGCGGATATCGTTAAAAGAGTTGATGGCCATGATGGAAAGGTCGCGGTTGAACTGCTGAATGGGATTGTAAAAGACCTTATCATCCTTTGGAGCCAATATTTCAGCCTTTCCCTCTTTGATGATGTGGAATTCGTCATTTATTGACGGAACAATTGGGGCAGCGCTCATTCCGCGAATTGGTGCAACAAGTAACTCGCGTACTCTGCGTCTCATCCCATCACGCGCACGCCTACCGGGGTTTTTTTTCGGCCCCTGGGAACTGAAATCGAGGTGAATGTTATATGCAGGTATCAAGGTTTTTTTTGAAATCGGTCAGAGATCTTTGTGGGCGGTCTCCTCTTGTGTTACAAAGCGTGTCATGACAACTTGCATGGAAGAGGGCATTCTCGACGAGTTCCATGACGATCTACAAGAAGAACAGGAAACACTGCAAAAAGATGGTGAATATCCCGACGACAACGCGGAGTACGACTTTGATTACTTATCAGACTCCCAATCCATCACCACCGCCCAGCAGCAATGGGACGAGAGCATTAACCAGCTCAAGGGTTTGGCCACGCTAGTTTTGATACCGATGGTCGGCAAACTTTTGGGCCGGAGGTTTGCGTTTTTCGTGTACCGCAAGCTCATGGACCGTCGTTTTTTGCTGGAGTAACTGCTTGGCAAGTTACAGCCAAACTAGCCTAGGCGTTGACAAACTTGTGTGTTGACAAACTTGTGTGCTGACAGTCTTGTGTGCTGACAGTTTCGTATGCTGACTACTTTTCTAGGACGTGTCTCACTTTGTGCCTCAAGTGACATCACTCCTACAAACTACCACACCCCATCACGAAAAATCTTTACTATTACTATTAGGTATCTCTACAATCGGCATATAGGCGGCTGCTGGAACATGCACCGAGAACATTGTCTGTTCCATTCGCGTCGGAGGATAGTGGTTTTGGGCGTTGAATGGTCAAGGATCTTGGAGCGGTCAGAGCGTCACTCCGAGTTATGGCTCAAGGGAGTTGCCGAGTCTACCAGAGTAGAATCGCGTTCGACACTAGCTCTCCTTGACCACCCCCCTCAAACTCTTCACACCATCGATCCGGCCTAAAGAGCGTCGAGAAGCTGGCTGAACCCCTTGTGCACGCGGGGCTCCACCACGTGTACGAGAACGTGCTTCATGAACGGTTCCACCACGACCTCCGAGATGCCGTGGACGATTTCGTACGAGACGTGGCTGTACTCTTCCTGCAGAAGCGGGCCCTCCAGGGCGGGATTGCGGGTCTCGTCCTCGTGCGGATTGAACTCGCTCGCATTGTCCTGGTAGTAGGTGTAGCGTTCGTCGATGCTGCGGAGGGCCTCGTAGATTTTGATGACCACGCTAAACAAGGTTCTGTAGACAAACACGATATCCAACTCGATGGTGCTTTCGGGCCGTTCCAAGACGGTTTGCGGGGCGACCAGGACAGAGTCGCGTTTGGGCGAGTTGTCTTTCGACAGGAACGACAAGAAGGTCAGGAGGACGCTATCTCGCATGCCCTTGACCGAGATGTCGTGTCTGGAGCGGGAGTTGATGGAGGCGGTGTCTGGGGCCGCGGTCATGCTGAACAGGCGGAACAACTCGTGGAGCTTGCGCAAGAACTTGGCGTCGAGGGTCTTTGAGGTGACGATGGAGTGGACGGTGTTGATGCTGGACTTGTTGTACTCGGAGTAGATGGAGAAGCTGCCCAAGGCGGTGTCGACGGAGGCGCGATCGGAGCCGAGGGTGGGCAGGTCGCAGGGCGGCAGGGCCTGCAGCTCTGCGTGCTCGTAGCGCTGTAGCAACTGGCCCAAGATGATGCCCAAGCGCAAGGCGGCCTCTGCGTCGAGGAGCGGGTAGTGCGGGTGCGGGTTCGGCAAGTCGTTGAGGTGGTGGTAGCTGACGCTGGAGATGTTGAGGAACTTTTTCATGGCGGGCAGCAGCGGCGACGGGATGGACAGGAGGTAGTCCTGGACCTTCTCGATCTCGGCGTCGTAGAGCGTGGCCAAGGCGTTTGACATTGTGTGACAGGCTTCTCTGGAGACGTGTTTCTAGTGGCTACTTCAGTGGTGACAGTTAGATGTACTTTGGTGAGAATTGCTATTTTTGAAATTAACGTTCGCTGGATGGAGGTAGCGTCTCGTATATTTTTCCGTCATCGGTGTTCACAGGTAGTGACGACTGGAAGACCACTGGGTGACTACTTGGTGCAGTGCTACCCACTAGCACGGGTCCTTGGGGCATGTCTCTATATGTGACCGCGCTCCTACTACTGGCTCTCGTGGCCATGTACGTCTTTGTGGCGCTCGTGTTTGGCGAATTGCCGCTCTTCCGGGGCACGCCCGTGGGCCGGCATCGCGTGCGTATTGTCCGGTGCGCCGGGCCATTGGCCAGCAGGTACCTGCGCGTCAACACGCGCTACTGCAACGGCCACTTGACGTTCTACCTCGGCTACACCATCCCCGCGGCGCACGTTCTCGCGGTCTCGGTGTGTTTGCGTCTCTTTTGCAGATACACGGTCCCCTTGATCGCGGACCCTAGCGTGTGGAAGATCGCGCTCTCGTCAGCCCTAGTGTACGCGTCCTTGGCCGCTGCCGTGCTCTCGGACCCGGGCCAAGTGTGTGCCCGCCGCGCCCCGCCGATCGCGTTCACCGCGAACAACCTCATCTTCTTTGCGGAACGCCAGTGCCCCACGTGCCTCGTGGCGAAACCCGCGCGGTCCAAGCACTGCTCGCACTGCAACAAGTGCTTCTACTTGTTTGACCACCACTGCTTGTGGATCAACAACTGCGTCGCCTACTACAACTACCGCTACTTTGTGGCCTACTTGGCGTGCCAGCTCCAGTTCCTCGCCTACGGCACCGTCTTGTGCTTCCGCGCCGTGCACGTGCACACGCTCTGGCCCTTTGGGCACGCGCACTACCCCTTGCGCGTATCGGGCGCCCTCCTCTTTTTGTGCGGCAGTTTTTCCGTCGTGGTAGCGCTGTTCTTTGCCTTGCACGTGCACTACCTCTACTTGGGGGTCACCACCAACGAGGTACCCAAATGGGAGGGCGTCCAGCACCTTGTGCGGCTCCGGGTGTTGTACCGCGTGCGGCCCGCGATCCGCGACGAGACGTTTGTCGAGCGTGAGGAGTCTCCGCCAGAGCCGGCGTACCTCAGTTTGCGTGACGAGTCGGTCTTGTTGACAGAGTCGCGGCGCGCCGGCCACGTCTTGACGCGGGTCGAGCTGGTGCGCGATCTCGCCAATATTTACGATCGCGGGTTTCTTGGCAATTTCAGGGAGCGTGTGTTCCCGGGATGGTGACGTTGATGGCTAGTATGATTCAATGGAGTATGATTCAATGGCCAGTATGATTCAATGGCCAGTATGATTCAATGGCGATTTGAATGGTGTAGGATAGCTAGATCTGGATGATAGTGCTCCTGTTCATCAACACTCTGAACGAGAGTGGGGCAAACACTTTGTATTCTTTTGCGAAATGCCGAGCCGCTCAAGCACTATCGGATGTATGTCCACGCGGTGGCACGATCTCGGGATCTGTCCGCTGTGGGCATTGCCCAGCGCCTTGTCCACCCTGAAGCGTGACTTTGCCGGGAGCGTGTTTGCCGGGAGCGTGTTTCCCAAGAGCGTGTTTCCCGCAGTGCTCGGCCCGCACGACTCACTCGGGCTGATAGGACCCTGCAGGGACTGCTGCCGTAGCGCGATCTTGAACGCCTGGAGACACTTTAGAAACTGCTGCTTGTGCGGGTGGAAGAAGCACTCGTCCTGGCTGAAGGCCCAGGCGTTGAGAAAGAGGCGAAAGTGGTAGAACACGGCGAGCTCCCAGTGGAGCTTGAACACGGGCACCAACGCCGCGCTGCAGTTGAAGAAGAAGGGCAAGGAGTCGAGGCGCGGGGACGCGAACAGGGTGGGGTTCGGCCGGCCGGTGGCGATCGCGCCGAGCAGCACGAACATGGACATGCCCTGGACGGCGCGGGGGCACCACGAGTGGCCGAGCGGCGCGGCGCTGGGGTGGAAACACTGGGCCACCAACCTGGTCAAGGACTGGACGGCGTGCTCGTCCGGCTGCAACGGGTACTCGGCGGGGGAGCTTTTCGGGACAAAGATGATCTGCAGGTAGATGTTGGGGCCGTAGTGGCGGTGGATGTCGTCGTCGGGGGAGTAGTCTCGAAGATTGTCTGAGAAATACTTGGTGTCGTCTTCAGAGGAGTCGGCTGTTTCATTTTCCGAGGAGTGGTTTTGAAGGTCTTTGGAGGAGTGGATTTTAGTATCATCTACCAAGGAGTGGTTTTCGAGATCTTTGGAGGATTTGCTAGTTGAGACTTCAATCAAATGACCACCCAGGTCATCTTCCGACGAATAGTCACTGAGATCGTTGCGATCGGGGAAATCCCCCTTGAGATCCAGGAGCATCTCGGGCGCAACAGGTGAGGGGTCGCCGAAAAATGCCGCCTGCATCTGCCGATCTCGCCATCTTTTTTCCTGCGGCGTTTATCGCCGTGCCCAGCCGGATCGGCTTATCGTGGTGCTATCGCCCAGACGGATAGGGGACAACTTGACATTGCGACAACTTGAAGTCAAGACAACTTGAATCGAGCAATAACTTGAACAGAGCAATACCTTTTTGGCAGTCGCTTGTGTCCAAGAACTTTAAACGATTGCGGACTGGTATCGTCGGCTTTGTGGCGGATGCCAAGCCAGATAAGCTTTTGTTTTGTGCTTATCTCAATCCCTCGCAAAAGAATCGACTCTCGTAAAGCTGGTGACGCTTGCTACCGCGGTTACCGTGTTCTCCTCCGCCCGTGCAGTAGTGACCTCTTGTCATACGCTACAACATAGAGGGACATTCCTATTCTGCCGACGATCTAAGCTTTATTACTTCACTGAAAAAATCAACTCTATTACTTTACTGAAAAAATCAACTCTATTACTTTGCTGAGAAAATCAACTCTAATATTTGAAAAAATATGGCCCTTTGAAATGGCTGCGAAATCTTTACAAAAATATAGCACCTACTGCCCACAATCACACTCTAAACACTCTTCAACTAATAATACCTTACAACCCTTACTCTGTCCCACACATAACCTCCAAACTCATTCCCATTAATCTATAAAACATCACTGAACCACCCACACCCACCTCAGCTCTGCGCCCCGACCCCGGCGCAGTACGCAATCGCATACGTCAACGACATGCCCCCGTCGAGGTACGCCCTGCTAAACGCGGGCGACGTGAAAAACTGGTACGCCAGCGTCGGGTCAAACAACGCCGCGTTGAGCCACATGATCCCCTTCCACCCGTCCGTGGCCGCGTTCGCCAACGCACCCACCGTCTGCTGCCATTCCTGCGACACAAACACCGGCGGCCGCACAAACAGGAGCGCGGGCGTCATCGGCAACATGTGGATCCCGTGGATGTACGCCTCCACGTCCCCGAAATACGTCGTGTGGTCGATCTTGTTGTCAAACATGATCCCCAGCACCCGGTTCCCCACGAACCGCGCAGGCTCCGCCGTGTTGCCGTCGCTATAGTAAAAGTAGTTGTTCATGCTGCGCCGCATCACCGCCAACATCAAGTTGCCGCGGCCCTCCATCCGCGCGTCGCCCGTGACTTTGCCCCACATCTTGATCGCATACGCAAAGTTGACGTCCTCCAGCAGCGACTCCTCGTCCTTGCCGTCCGCGGACGCGTGCAACCCGCCCGCCCAGCTGTGTCCGTTGAACCAGTCAAAGTTGCGCGAGAAGGGAAAGTACGGGTCGGTGAAGGACGGATTGGCAATGTCGCGCACCAACGTACTCACCCACGCCAGCACTCCCTGTAGCCACTCGCCGCCCATGCTGCTGTCTACCTGGGCCACGAGTGCCGCCGCCAAGATGTGGTACCCATAGTGGAAGTGGTGGTCGTTGTAGATGGGGTTGCCAAAGTCGCTCGACGCGGGCCCGCCGCTGCAGATGCCGCCATAGCTCGTATCGTAAATGAGCGGCGGGCTCTGCAGGTTCGTCGCGAACCGGCCGATTGCGCTCTTCAACTTGGGCATGAGCGTGCTCACGAGGGTATCGTTCTTGAGGACGAAGCGGCACACGTGTAGCACGTACGCATACTTGACAAGGACCTTGCCGCTAAAGTACGAGTCGCCCGTGTTGCTCGACGTAACGACGTCGTCCTGCGCCTCTGCCAACGCGGCCTGCAGAATCGCGGCGAGCGCGGACGCCGTATAGTTGGGCACCTTCCCCGGGATGGTGGTGTACGGCAACCACGCCATATCGGTCGGCAAGATCTCCTGCATCTGCAAGCTGCTGGAGAGCACGGCGCACATGGTGCCCTTCGTGGTGGACAAGAGCGATAGCGAGGATGACGCGCGCTGCCGCGTCGCGCTCGTGAACGACTGGACGTGGTGCGGCAAGGCAAAGATCAACGACGACTGGGCGTTGGACTGGCCCGCGTTGGTGTGCTGGATCGTGTAGGTGCACAGCGAGCCGGACACGGTCGCCGCGACGGTGGCCGCGACGGGGTAGCACCCGGCGGCGGCGTCGAACAAGGGGCTCGAGCCGCAGCACAACTGGAACACAGCGCCGTTCACCGAGTTGGACGTGATGATCTGGTTGTTACCCTGGAGCTTGAACTGCAACGACTGGCCGGCCGGTATGGTTGCGTACAAAGTCCACTGCTGGCCGCTGTACAAGACAAGCAGGAACTTGAGGATGCCGGTGCGCGGGCTCGGGACGCTCGTGACCAGCTTGAAGCCGACGGCGGAGGAGATTTGCGGGATCAAGTTCAGGTACACTGCCAGCACGAAGCCCATGCCCTGGACAAGGGGACAGTCCATGTAGCCGGTGCCCGCACCAAAGCGGGCGGTGCACGCGAACTTTGACAAGTTGCGCAACGCAAGGGCCGGCGGAGAGGTAAAGTTGGCGGCGCTAAGGACAACGGAATTGACGCCCGCGGGGGTGAAAAAGTACTTTGCCGGGGTCCCTGGACCATACACAATGTCGGCGGCCTCTCCGTGGTAGGCGACGAGGCCGTAGAAGCCCTTCATGGTGGAGACGCGGACGCTATAGGGATGGGTCCACACGGCGGAGTCCTGGCTGGGGACGAGGAGGTTCCCGTAGAACAGGTTGGTCTGGATGGGGGCAGTGGCGGGCACACCGGCCAAGACGGCAGTGACGCCGGGCCGCTTAGCAAAGATGGCGGGCGGAGACGCATTGGAGATGGCGTTTCCGAATAAGCTGGTCATGGCGACTAGGCAGAAGTGAAGTGGGGTGGGAAGTGAAGAGGGGTGGGAGGGAAGTAGGGTAGGAAGAGAAGTTGGCTGGGAGTGAAGTAAAGAGAAGGAAATGAGGTGAGGACAAGAGGCGGGAAGGCTCTAGGTGGTTGGCGTGAAAAGAGGCGAGAAAGAACAAGAGAGGAGAAGAAGAATACCACAGTCACCCGGGCGAGCGAAACGGGTAATTTTTTTTCGCAGCCAAACGCGCAACGGCGGATGCCGGTTAGGGACAATAGAAGGGATACGGAACAAAATAAAAGGCTGGCCGAATCGTAAAACAGACGCCAAGACCCACAAAGAGGGCGTTTGCGGGGAGCGTCTTGTGTAAGCCCTCAGCAGCGGTGCTATTACTAAGAGCCCTCGTAGAGTGCTGGCAGGCAGTGGCGCAATTGTGATTACCAATCAGTCGTCAGACAGGGCGAAAAATATCTGCTGCAGATTTTTTGTGGTTCGGGTTTGCGCTTTTGTGGAGTAGTGGGAGGGACACGCCCTTCTGTGTACAATAGCAGCTAATCTGCAACACCAGGCCTGCGACCAGAACCACCCGCCCAGACGCGACTTCCTGGGCATGAGTAACTTGGAGGGGCGTGCCTTCTCTCCCTCACCGGGTGACCCCGCAAACTCCCCCGCCCGCCGCCCACACACCCCGGGCCCGACCCCATCGGATCGTATCTTGGTATCGGATCCGGCGCTCTCCGCCAAAGTCCGCGCGCTCCGCCAGCACCTGGACTCGCCCCTGCACCAGCATTCGCTGGATCACCTGCCCCTTCTCCAGCATCCGCCCGACCACGCCTCCTTCCACTTCTCGCCCACCTACTCCTCGCATCCCTCGCACCCTCATCTCGCCAGCTACCCCATCTCCTGGAAACCCGAGTGGGATTCCCACCCGCTTCTTAATGACCATCTCTTCCACCCGCCCCCGGCTCCCGCTTCCTCTCAGAGAGCTTCGCTTCCACATTCTTCGCATCTTTCAGGCACTTTGGTGGCTGGTCAGTCATCAAACCCATCCACTTCTACCAACCTAAACAGTCTCCCGATCTTGACCAATCCCTCCAACCTTACCAATCTCACTGACCCACACAATCGGCTCCCCACCCCCTCTGATCTAACCAATCTCACTGACTTAACCACATCCTCCAACCTAACCAATCTCACTGACTTAACTACCCCCTCCAAACAACACAATCGGCTACCCACTCCCTCGAACCAACCCAATCGGCTACCCGCCCCCTCCAACCCACACAATCGACTACCCGCCCCCTCCAACCACATCTTACACAATGTCCAGTTCCAGCGGAACGTGTCTCCGGAAATCTCCGACCCCGCCGACGAGCCCGCTTCCGCTCCCTTCATGTCCCACCCGCCTTTTCCGAACCTGCTACCCAAAGCCAACCCGCACCTACCGGACCCGGACCAGCTCGGCAAAATCTCAAAACAACGTCGGCCCTGCGACCACTGCCGCCGCAAAAAGACAAAGTGCGTCATCGTTCCCAGCACCACCAACTGCGTACAGTGTGAGTCCAAGGGGCTCACCTGCACCTACACCCTCACCGCTTCCAAGAGAAGGACAACCGACCCGGACCAATCCGCAAAGAAACGGAAACCAAATAACCCCGACCTCCAAAACGACGAGCCCGACCGCGCGCACAGTCCGTCCACCGACGACATCGTCCCGCCCAACGTCCCCATCAGAGAGGCTTTGCCCGTGCACGACTACTCCCTGATCAACAACTCTCTATTGCAGAAAACCTTGTCGCTCCAGTACCCCCGACTGAGTTTCTACGTCGGCCCGTCCTGCTACTTGTACGACGACAGCTTGTTGAACGTTATCATCGATAGCAGACAGGCAAATGATACCGATGCCACAAACTCCCACTCACACATTGAGCAGGTCAGCTTGACCAACACCGTTGGCTTGCGCAAAGTAAGCGACAGTGACTTGTTCATTCTCCGTGAAGACTCGGCAGCGCACCCGAGCCAGTCGTCTTCCACAGAGGTAGACGCCATAGAGCGGTTCGTGGCCCCGCACGGCAGGGTCTTGATCGACCTCTACTTCCGCACCATCCACCCCTCCTACCCCATCCTCCACAAGAAGGTCTTTTTGGAAAAGTATTCCCGCACCCATCGCGAGTTCAGCGCGCCCCTCTTGGCCGCCGTCTACGTCTTGGCGATCCAGTGGTGGAACTACGACCCCTCCTTGTTCCAGTTCCCGAAACCCAACACAAGGCAGATGCTCCGCTTGGCGCTAAAGCACTACTTGCTAGAGATCGTCAAGCGGCCAAAACTTAGCGGCGTGCAGGCAGGCTTGCTCCTCTTGCAGTGTAAAAGGATCGTGCCCCTCGTCCCGGACCCCTCCCCGCCACAAGATCAGTCGGCTGCTCCTCCCGCGGCATCAGACTATAGCGACTGGGTGCTCTACTCCCAGGTCGGGTCCTTGGCCGAGGAGTTGGGACTAGGCTCGGACTGCTCCCGCTGGAAGCTTCCCGCATGGGAGCGCGGTCTCCGCAAACGCTTGGCGTGGGCAGTGTACATTGAAGACAAGTGGCTCTCCCTACGGTACGGCCGTCCCTCCCACATCAACTACAACAACTGGCTAGTGCCCCCGCTCGTGAGCGAGGACTTCCCGGAGAAGCACGGCGACGGCGACTTGATGGAGGGCCTGGTCGATATCGGTAACGGCAAGATGGTGTTTATGCTCTTTGTGGGGCTTTCGCAGATCGCGTCCGATCTCATTGACCTGCTCTACTCGCTCAGGGCCGTGGCGAACATCTGCCGGATAGAACAGGTCCTCCATGTTGCGAAACCGCTCCAGCTCCGGTTGCGCGAATGGTTCCAGCTGGTGCCGGAGCAGTTGCGGATCCCGGTGGTGCAGCCCCGCAAACTATGCTCCAACGGATACTTGCTGTTGGCCTACTTTGCGGCAGAGCTCACCCTCCATCGCCGCATCACCAGCGCCATCTACCAGCAGACGCTACACGGCGACCCGCCCGTCGCGGAGCTCGTGGCCGTGTGCCGCGCCGCGGCGCGCGCCCGTCTCTTGAGTGCCATCGAGTTTGTGCGCAGCCTCCGCCCAGAGCACATCCACTCCTTCTGGCACTCGTCGGCGTCGCTGAACTTCACCTTGATCGGCACCTTTGCTGCTCTCTTGTACGTGTCCTCAGATCGGAAGAGCACACG
>JAKTSS010000258.1:0-18012 GCA_030580355.1 Debaryomycetaceae sp. yHKB357 | reverse complement strand
GAGAGGAGTGGGAAGAGGAGTGGGTGGAGGAGTGGGTAGAGGAGTGGGTGGGATGAGAGGAGTGGGAGGAGTGGGTAGAGGAGTGGGTGGGATGTTGTGAGTGGGAGGAGTGGGTGGAGGGGGAAGATGAGTCCGGGGAGTGTTTCTCGGGGCTCGGCGTAAGGTGCTTGACGAGTTTGGAGGGGCTCTTTTCGTGGTACAATCTCTTGAAGAGCAGGAAGGAGGGCATCGGAAGAGGAGAGTAGGAGAGGTAGGAGAAAAGGGGTAGGAGAGAAGGAGAGGAGAGAAGAGAGTAACAGGAAAAGAGAGGAACAGGAGGAAGACAGAAGAGGAAGACAGAAGAGGAAGACAGAAGAGGAAGACAGAAGAGGAAGGCACCGCTATATACCCAGAAAGGAGAACTGGAAAAACAACACGGGAATGTGGGCCTCATGTGCTGTGGGGCCACCCAAACTCCGCTCCCAGAAAAAATAGCCTGTACACAGGTCTGATTCAGACCGGAATACACGTGACAAAAAATACGCCGGCGTGGTGGTATTTTTTTCTCTTTCTGCCTCAAACAACAATAGGCCGGTATTAGCCCAGCTATAAATTAGCATAGTGGCAGATCACGTGAACGCATTACTAAATTTGGCCTTCCGCATACACTCCGTGGGACACTCCGACGCGTCGGCTAACTCTGTGCACTCTTGTTGCATCTCTTCTGCCTCTCCACCGCCGTCCCTAGCTCGCCGCCGCCCTGCTGCTCCTAAACGGCTTGCACTCCCCTTACAGACGCTCCGTTGAACGCCCCGGCCCCGCCTTTTTCTTATTTTCGAATTCCGAATGTCGCCCCACCCTATTAATGGTCAACCACCCACACCAGTTCACCCCCAACATTCACCCGGGTTAATTTACACACCCATCTATTCATGGTCATCCGTGCCCACAACCCCTTACCCTAGCAACAGTACCACTTATTCTGTAGCCTCCCACCAACTCCGGCCCATCCGCAGTCTCTCAAACCTGTCAGACGCTCGCTTCTGATCACACCTAATCTCCGGTTCTGAACACCGTCGCCAGAGGTCGCACTGCATTCTACCAGTTCCCAGGTGCCAGCGCTCAAACTAGTAGCGTGATTGCGTCATACTGTGAGCGAGAATGCGGCATCGTCTTGCAACAGTGTCTAGCATGCCTCAACAAGATCAAAGTCAGATCGTTCCAAGAAACCGTGCGTGACACTGATCAAAAGTTAATCGTTCAAAGAACCGTGCGTGACACTGATCAAAGTCAGATCGTTCCAAGAAACCGTGCGTGGCACTGATCAAAGTTAAACGTTCCAAGAAACCGTGCGTGACACTCTTGACAAGCACCTGAAACTTGACCAGAACGCGTGGTCAGAAACGCCAAGTAGAACGCGCGGTCAGAAATGCAAAGAAGAACGTGCGGACAAGACGTCGGTCAATACAACGTTGACAAAAGGGTCACACACCGTGCCCGTCACACAACGTTGGCGAGAACGCATCACACGTGAGGGTATGAACAAATATTTGGCGGGAAAGTGTCAACAGAACGTTTCCGTCAACACAAAGTCGCCGAAAACTCGTTAACGAAATGTCGGCAAAAACGCAACACACAACGTTGACGAGAACGCACGAACGAAGAGGTCGGCGAAAACGTGTCACACAACGTTGATGAGAACGCATGAACAAAGATGTCGGCGTAAAAGTGTCAACAGAACGTTCCCGTCAACAAAAAGTTGGCAAATACTCGTTAACGAAATGTCGGCAAAAAGTCATCACACAACGTTGACGAGAACGCACGAACAAAGAGGTCGGCGGGAACGTGTCACACAACGCCGACGAGAACGCATGGACAAAGATGTCGGCGGGAAAGTGTCAACAGAACAATCCCGTCAACACAAAGTCGGCGAAAACTCGTTAACGACTCGGCAAAAACGCATGAACGTAAATGCGAACAAGAATAACCGCCAACAGGAATAATGACCAGAAATGGTGAGAAGCTTGTAGAAAGCTTTCGTGAACAAGAACGCTGCAAGTAGGAGTCTTACGCATTGCGCTCCGTGATACGCGACCCTGCACCATAGTCTCTTGTGTTGTGGCGCCCGTGGAAGCAGCTTGCACAAGGCGAGACCAGTGCCTCAGCTCGCAAGCCTGGCTTCCTCTCATCTCCTTACGCCGCGGTCGTAAGGGCCTCTGGCAGAACCAATCACCCACTCCTTGAACTGGAAAATGCCGGTGTTTATTCTCTGGAATGGGGTGCGCCGATTCTTGTTGCGCTTTATCTGCTGGTGACAACAGTACTGATTGCCCCGCCGACTTGTTGCGAAAATCAGAGACACCAGTGTCGTTCCCCGGGAAAAAGGCGAGGCAAGCTCCGGCATACTGTCATGATCGCCTTCGCAAGACACGATATCCCACTGGAAACCAACAGCCTCCCACGCGTAAGCAGACTGACGCCATCAAGTCCGGACACCGCATAAAGTGTGCGCTCAGCTTCTTCTTGCTTTCTCCTCGCCCCAGGCTTTACCACAATAGGAGAAGGCAGTGACTCTTTTCCTACAGCCTTCTCCAAACTCGAAGCAATCGTACTATACGATCTATGGAAAAACGCATGCTCCGACAAGATGCATCCGTATAATCATACTAGTCTATGAAACAGCGCATGCTCCTACAGGCTGCTTAGCATCCGCACTCCTCGCACTTGCATCCACCGTGGCAAACGACGCTGGTGTGGCATTTCATGTCGAGGGACGAGGAAGCACACGTTCCATCGACACAACGTATTGGTTGGTTGAATGTGACCGACCCGCCATTGCCACAGTAGCGCCACGCCTTTACGGGGAACTGCCAAACACTGCACTTCCTGACGTCCTCGGTCGTGCACTGTGATGGGACAGGAGCCCCAAGTTCAAATTCTTCACCCGTCGCACATATTGAGAGAGTGGCGTGCGCGAATTTGCGGGCTGTCTCCTGATCGATGCGGCCCGCGTTGGTGATTTCATAAGTCCCAAAGCATTGTCTGCAAGACTTGCCACAGAGAGCTTGGCTGGTAAAGACCGAAACTAAAATAATCACAGCCTTGAGGATACTGTGCATCTTGACGTACACTCATAGCAGAGGGGGTGGCATGGTCCGCTATCTTTATACCCCAAGGCGTTGCTACTTGCTCAGCCTTAAAGGGCTTGGCACAGACTCACCAGAAATTGTTTTACTTTACGAGGACAATAGAGATTCCGCTTTTCACTGGTATAACAATAGACTCTACCTCTATTTGTGTCTTGTCGAATCAATCGAGATTGCCCTGCAAAGGATAAAGGCACCCTAATGCGCATCGTGTGAGAAGATCACTCTTAAATCCCGATGGCACTGGCGCTGGCTGCTGGAAGAATAACAAGTCCTACATCGAAACCTATTGTTGCTCTTTTCTCTGTGTACTGTCAAGACCAGGCACGACAGAAGGGACTATTCTCGAGCGGTCTGGAGCCACAAGGGCGATCCGTCGGGCGAAGTACACCGCTATCGCAAAAGAAGACAGGTGCTACTCCCTAGTCTAGTAAGACTATCCAGATCTGAAAAGTGCCAGCCAGCGGCCATGGACATTAGACCCCGCCAAAGTGGGAATAGGACGTGCACCCAGGATTGTGTGCACACCCCATCTCATTACTCTTGGGTGCCGCGATTCAGTCAGTCAGTCATTTCACATTGGGAGAAATGCGCATGAGCAAGCCTGCGCTAGAAAACTGTCCAACGGCGCCTTTTCAAGCGTGAATTCAATAGTCCTCGAGACTCTGCGAAACATGTGAGTGCTGCGCAATCAGTAGCAGCACCTGCATTTGTCGCGTATACATAGCCGTGACAAGCGGCGCTTGTAAGACTGCTTATTGCGGGGGTGCCATCGAGACGCTCTTGCGTAGGTGCCGACTTAAATATCTAAATGCCTGTTATTTGACCACATCTATCCCAGATTCTCTTCGCACCAGTCTCCATCAATACCGCTTCCATATGAACCGGTTTAAATCCATACTAGCTTCATCTCGATCAAGTTAATTTCTAGGGTGCGTTTATGGGTTTCTACTGAGCGTTGCGCACATGCAGAGTCTTGAGCCTGGTTCACCTGATCCTTGCACGACGCAACCAGTTCACAGCACACAGTTATAATTATAATCACAGCTGTTCTTGGAAAGAGGGGCCTGGATGGTCACGAATTACTACTACAAGGGCCTTCGAACATACGCCCTGAGGCCGCTCACGTATCCTTTATTCACATCAAATTCGGCTCATTTGGTATCTGTAAACCCAGTCCTCTGCGCACGCGCTACTTGAGAGCGCTGACGATGACGCCGCCTCATCTGCTCGCTGATATCACGTCCATCACGTTTAATGTCTTCCTGTTGATCCATCTCCAATACATTGTCTTGGAACAAAGATAGGGCTCACATCTCAAGTCCAGCATTTAGTCCTGAATATTGTATTCACAGCTTACCCACAAGGCCTTCTCACTGTAGCAAGCCCAACATACCAGCTCGAAGGGCCCTACGACAAGATCACGAGATTGTCAATTCACAATGCCTTTGATGTAAAACTTGTCTCGGAAAACGTCGTACCATAATATGCTCAAGTACACCTTCCTCATATAGCCGACGTAGAGCTTGAGACTACTGCAAATGAAGGTCCAGCCGAGGCAGAACTAAAGAACCCGAGTACAAAGGCCCGTCCGAGGCGGTGCTAAAGATTTCCGAATAGCTCATTGTTGGAGACTTTGAGACCATCAGCGAATCAAAGGCGCACTTTTTGGAGGAGTGGTGCAAATATCGAGAGAACTTGGAAAACTAGTGGGAGATTATTTATTTCGATTTGCAAAATTAGTGACGACGTGCTCCCACTTCAGGGGGCCGGCATGAGACGGAGAATGTATGATCGGCATGAGGCGGAGAATGTATGATCGGCAAAAGATTTAAGCTTCTTTCTGAAAAAATGAGCGCGAAGAATTTAGCGCGTCTAAAACAGCGCACGCGGTCCAGCCAGATCAGGCTTGGCCAACACACTGGCATCACGAGAAAGGGACCTTGAGATGACTTGGAAGAATGTGACGCTCTGCGGAAGCACTTTCGGAATCACATTGACTTTTATTTCTCTTCCGGAAAGCATCATATGGGTATCGATTGCAAATTACAGGCCGAGACAAGCTCAGCTCAAGCGGCGCCACGTTGTCGAAAGCGGGACAAGGCTGAAAAGGGATGCATGGCACAAAGCTGAAAAGGGATGCATGGCACAAAGCTTATAAATTCACTTCAGATCACAGACGAGGCCAAAAAAAAAAGTGTGCGGCACCGTGTAGAGGGAGGGGTACCTCCTTTGACCTGAAAAATTTGCTGACGATAGAAATGTAGGTCAAAAAAAGGGGCACACACCTAAACGGCGTCACTTGTCGTCAAAATATTTCCGGATTTGGGCGTGTTTTGGTTCCCAAAAGATCTGGATCTGGCTTAATGCAGACAAAAGACCAGTACGGCGCGTTCAAAAATACGTAACAATCGTACTATGCCTTCATTTTGGCGCATAACGCGACCAACGCAAAACACGATCGTCTAAATGTAAACGAGAAATGCAGTGCCTGGTACCTCAGTTCCCACTACCTTTGTGGCGTTTGCGGGCAGGTGTCTTAGTATAAAGCCGCCGCGGCCAGCACGTACTGGTCAGGATTCCAATTTTTTTCAGAGGCCTCATCCCAATTTCACTCCTTTATAGATGAAGATTTTTCTAATTCTAATCGCTTGTGCCTTGGGTGCCAGAGCTAGTCAAGTTGACAACAGGTACGGTACGGATGACGACGAGACATTACCGTGGTGCGATGCGGCAGACGAGCAAGGTGACTGGGAAGACGAATCGGAGGATCGGGGTGTTGAGCCAGTGATCGGGGACTATGGGCGAAACAGCGGTAAACCTGATCACAACTATAACTCCCACCCTGACAAGATCAACGATTCCGACAAGTCACACCACAAATTTCAAAATCGCCAGGGGCTGGCGACTTTCAAGGAACTGGGTGATGGCGACCCTGACATGTTGCCAAAGTCGCAACACCAGAATAAAAAGCAGTCGCAGGGCAGGGAACATCGCCATTTGTTGTCGGGCGAAACGAATGAGCTTGGTGAAGGCGAACGCGATCTGTCGCAAAAGCCGCATGATCAGAATGGACGGCAATCCCAAGCAGGACACCCTTGGAAGCCAAAGGACAAGGGCTCCCAGCGAGAACGCGGGACCGATGCAGTTCAAGCGCAGCTTGACGCAGGCTCTGAAACGAGAAGCACAGGTCCATCAGCCGAAGCACTATCTTTAGACAAAAAATTAGAGATTAGGAAACAGGCGTACTCTGCAGGAGCGTTAAAAGGAGGCAAGCCTCCAATGGCGATACAGAGCACCCAATGGCGATCACCTGAGTCCAAGAAGAGACACGATGAGGAGATGCAAGCTGTTTTGGAGGAACATAACAAGTATCGAGCCTTGCACAATGCTCCGGCGTTACGATGGTCGGAGCAGCTCGTGAAGAATGCAGAACGCCACTTGGCAGGGCAGGTATGCGGTAGTCTGGATCATTCAAGGCAGTCCCTCACTCCTGAAGAGCGCGATACGATACCCGGGCAAGATGATCTGGATTACCTAAGGGTAGGAGAGAATTTGCTCCAAACCACACAGTTTAAGGAGTACGCCGAGCACGTGACACATAGCCTGTGGGAATGGTATGACGAGAAGGCCGACTATCCCGTTGAAGGGTACACGGGAGGATACCAGGCACGACGCGTAGTCGTGGATGGCAAAGTAAAGCCAACGGGCCACTTCACACAGATGATTTGGAAAAGCACACAGTACGTTGGATGTGCAGCAAGTTACTGCTTATCGGGGGTGCTAAGACACGATTACTTGACCTGTGAGTACTTTCCCCGCGGAAACGTTTTCACAGTAGAAGGACAGCTTAAACGTGCCTAGTAGCAAACGAGAGTGCCATCAAGAGTGAACGGCTCGGGTCAACAGATGCCTGCGGAAAAGTTCCATTAGAAAACGTGGTGGGCGGTGAGGACTAGGGCATGTGTAGGTAGGTCAGGGCATGTAAAGCGGTGATGGGGCATTCGAGGTAGGATTGTTCTCTAGTGGTAATCGTTGCAACTAGACTTCCTTTTTAAGTAATATCTTGAAAGTTCACCACTGACACCTTGTGGCCTTGCCCGGTAGACTTTCTATTGGGGTAGTATCTCATGTTTCTCAAACAGTAGTCACCTGACCTCATCGCATTTCTCGATTTTCTCCAAAGTCACACAGTGCATCGCTCATCTCAAGCACCCAGCGATCCATGGCATCTACTCTCCGCCACTCCGATGCCCCCATATTCATAGAATGCAATGCTTTCCTCTCTAGCAACATACTGCCCACACCCTCCCCACCGCAATTCGTCTCCGCCTCCAATCTCAGCAAGTTGGTCGCCGTATGGGCTCACGCGTCTTCCACAAGTGACCAGGCAGCTTTCGCCCGCTACACTGCCTGCCTCACAAAACTCGTCTCCATGTTCTCGCAAGACTCAATGGCTTCCACCCAGAATTCAATTATCTCCACTCGAAACTTGACTGACCCCGCCACGCACCCAAGTCCCCTGCTCCCCGACGCGAATCGGCTTCTTCTAGACTTTGCTCGCGAAATCGTCCGCTCCCACCTCAATCTCTTTTACCGGGCCTTCTCCTCCTTGCGCTCTCAGTCAATCTATCCCTGCTGCTCGCTTCTATCCTCCCTCGTCTCCCTACACTCTCTGCTTCCTGCCCTCCTATCCTCCTCCATCGACTGGTCGCTCGCGGCCTTCCCAAAAATTATTGCAAAACCCTCCCTAAAGTCGCCCTTGCTCTCTTTTATCACAAAATTGGCCTCCCACTTGCCCTGCTCCCTTCGCAAAGACTTTTTGACTACAAACCAAAAGTTGGTGCGTGCCTGGTGGAAACACTTGCCCGACGATCCGTCGGCATCGCTCTCAAATACTCTCAGCTTCATCAGATCCTCAATCTTGTTGGAACAGGGCTACAAGAAGGCCTCCCGCGCCAAAATTCTCGACGAAAACTTTATGCATAAGCTTGCTCCGCTTATCCATTCCCTCAACCCGCCAAATCCGTGCCTCGCATTGGCGCTCGATATCGCCAGTATCGCTGCCACAGACGCTCTCGTCTTCTCTAGTGGTGTTTCGTGGTGCGCTGCCCAAGACCTGCTCTCCCCCGCAAAACCGTCCCTCATCGTCAACAACAAGCCGTTCCACATTCATAACCACTTGGTTTATGTTCTTCTCACCACGCTAAAGCCCTGGGAACTGTATCCGCAACTAAAAATCGTCGGTGACGCATTGCACGTGCTGCCGGAGCTTATTGCACCATATGCCAACTGGCTCGTCCAGCATGGCGGCGGCGGCGGAGGCTACCACGACCCGGCGCTCTCCCTGTGGTGGCTCGGACACCTGCTTCTCTACACTAGGATATTACAGATCCCATACCACACAGACTTGATAAGGCACGCACACTCGCACGGCCTCGTCGCGGATCCGCGCCTATTGGCAGAGACCATCCTGCTTGCCCCCCTCTCCCGCTCTGCCCTCAACAAGTGTGTGCTCGCAATCAAGCCCCTCATTGTCCAGCTCGCGCTCCAGCTCGTGCTCGCAACCTTGCACAAGTTGCACAAAGTGTTGCAGCTGTTACCGCTGTGGTCGCTGTCGCACCAGCACGCCCTAAAATACCACGTGTTTAACAGCTTGCCCGACCAGCTGCTGCTCGTGGCAGTATGCGAACTGCTGAGTGTTCCTCAGTTGACAATAGTCACGGCGTGGCTGGTGTTGACGCACTACACCCAGCTTTCCCCGCTGCGTATCTCGTCGCTGAGCGCCGTGTTCAAACTTGCCGCAAAGACAACGAGTCTGCTCATCTCGGAACGGCAAATGTCGCCGCCGCACCACCAGATTCTAGCCTCGTGTCTCTTGATCCAGTCGTCCTGCCTCAAATCGGACCACGAGTTCAAGTGGTGGGCACGCCAGGCCAACTTGCCCTACAGCTTCTTCTGTTGCTTGTTGAAAGTGGCGCTGAACAGTTTGAACGACTCTCACATTGTGTGCACTCTAGACAGCTTCAGCCTGAGCAAAATTCCGTGCGCGCCGCACTTGCTCTTATCGCCTGTGCACGCATTGGCACGGCTGGTGGCACTGACCCAGCCCGAGATAGTGCCCAAGGTATTGCACCTTGTTGATCAGGCGGTAGACGCGGCCGTCCGATCCCTCTACAGGTTGCTTGATACGTGCCACTCAAAGTTCGACGACTGCAGCGTTTTGACATTGGCAGTGTTTGTGCAGTTTCCCTTTGCCGCGAAAAAGTTTTCAGCGGACGCTGATGCATTGCGGCTGTGGCTCGAGGTGTTCGCGCAATACGCAATAGTGTGCGGCGAGGATGCGAAAGTGATTGGGAAGCTTTTTGCAGAGTATTTGCCGGGTATTGAGCGGAATAATCGATTGCTATCCAATAATATGAGCCTGCTCGCTGACTGCTTGCTCTCGTCAAGTGTCAAAGATTCGGTTCAACTCTTACCGGCGCAACTTGAGCGCGATTCCTTGGCGTGCGATTTTGACCTTGCGGCAGCAGCTTTCGCTTTGCAAAAGTTGGCATCCGAGTGCGATAACGTACTGGTGGTTGCTGCTGAGACTAGCGTCGCGGCCCTTGTGGAATTGATGGGCTCCTACTTGTTGAAACAAGTGTCACACAATTCCAAGGTAGCAACCTTTGTTGCTTCCCGGCGGATGGCGGCGTTGGTAGTGGGCTCGGCGTCCCATTGGGCACTACCCACCCCGAGCGCAATGCAACTCTGCATCAGCAGAAACTTGATTCGGGTGTGGCTGGAGTTACCCCGCCTGGTTCTCGCCGGTAATCCGCGCCTGCCGCTCCACCAGCACGTAAGCGCGGCGTTCTCGCACAATATGCCGATTCTGCCAGCCTTTCAGCAGGTATTGGCGAGCATGGTATGGCTTCTTGACGACGCCCAGGTTCAGCGCGCGGTATCCTGTGCTCATGACACCATGTGCGTGGCAGCAATTAGGGAATGCTTAGACCGCAACATATGTCTAGACGCATCTACAATCGAGCGACTCACAAGTGTTGGGGGACTGGACGCCGAAGAAATAGCGCATCAGCTCTGCGAGGCCGGTTTGATCAAGAAAATGGACGCCTTTGTGATTGACCAGGTTTTGGTCAATAAGCGCTACTACTTTTTGCTCAAGAGTGTGGTGGCACATGATGGCGATCTCGTGCGTCGTATCTTTTCTCTGGAACAGCTGCAAACTTGTCTAAACGACTCTCGCCTCACATTTCATCTTGCATACTCAATTGCTGCTGCCGGGATAAACCCCACCCGCGAGCAATCGACATTTCTTGAAAGAGCGACACAAATGACTCTCGAGGCATTGCAAACAGGCGAAGAAACCTGCCTAAAATTCGAGGAGATCCTCTGCATAGTTGCATTTGCGGTCAAGTTTGATATTTTGCAAAATGGGCCAGAAATGTGCGACATGGTATTCGACAAGGTTTCGCTGGAGTATTACAAGACGTTCAGCGCCTCCTTTGCCAATTTCATCACAATTTGCATCGAAAAGGGCTTGAAATTCACGAAAGCATTCGACACATGGGTTCACAAGCTGATGTTGTACATTACGAAAAAGTTTGCTGAACTGGAACGACTTTCGGCGTCATTCAATGAATTCTTGGCGTGCATGAAGTTGATTGTGCTTTTGCTTCCCCAGCATGGCAGTTCCGTCTGGAAAGTGGCCCCCTTGAGCGTGGTCAATGCGCAGTGCCAAGCGATTTTGGGCCATAGCCTGTTTACTGGTCACAGCTTCTCCCTAGAGTATGTGGCAGCCCTTTTGCTAACTGGTCTGAAAAATATCGTGGAACACCAAAAGCTACTCCAGATTTTCGTTAACAATGCCGGCAACGCGTTGCAAAACATGGCGGGAGAACTGGGCGCAATGCGAGCCTGCCAGTACTCTGCCTTCATTATTCACACCCTATTTTTCATCGACCCCCAGCGCCAGCTGGCTCCTGCGCTTGTGGAGAAGCTCTGGCAATTCTACCAGGGATCTACGCGCACCCAGGACTTGTTGCTCAAGCAAGTGCTTATCAAGCTCGAATCGTGCTTGAGCGTATCGTGGATATCCAAGGTGTCGAGATGGGACTTTGTTGACGAATTGAGTGAAAACGAAGAGTCGATAGTGGGTCAAGTGCCACTTGTATCGATCGAAAAAGAAGGTTTGGTCATCAGTTTGAACAGACTGCTGATACTCAATGCCACCAAGATTGCTGAAACTGCACAGCCTCCGGATTCCTTGGACAGAACACTCAAGGTCGATGCGAATCTAGTCTTGAGAGATATCGACGCCTTTTTCGAGCTAGATTTGAGCACCGCTATTGGTCAGCCTACCGTATACGATTGCGAGTTTCTCTTGCTTGCGATATTGAACAATGAGGAGCTTGTTAGATTTGAGTCGCTGTCGGAAGAGAAGACTAGGCCGAAATTCAACTTGTCCAACCTCGTGTCTTCGAACTTGTTACAGTGTGTGGTGGTGTGCCTCGCGCACCGGTCTGAGACTGTACGCTCTATCGCATCGAGCATCATACACGGCCTTGCCCAATCAGGTGGCGGCAGTGCCGATTTCAAGGATGACAATATCTACAAAGTCTACGTGAGCAATATCGTTTTCAGCACGAGAAACCACGAGCCGGATTCGCATCGCTCCCGTCTCATGTGGTACTTTTACGCCAGCATTGCTCCGATATTGGCCAATCCTGGTCATTTCATGTACGAGCGCGCCTACCGCCACGTCTTGTCGCGGCCTTTGCTAAAGACCAATGCCCTCCCGCTTCTCACCGAGGTATCAGTGGCGAGTGACCTCGAGCACGGACACGACGAGCACTACTACCGCCAAGTAAGCTGGATTTTGACGACTTTGACCGACGGTGTAGTGCTGGAAGAAGACTTCGGGATTTTGAAGACGCTGGGGGTTATAGAATGGATCCTCAACCTCGTTCTAAACCCCTACTGCAGTGTCAACATTGTGCATCTGGTGTTGCGATTGTTGAGCGAATGGGTTTCGGTGGAGGGAGGAGCCGATACCCTAGTGTCAAAGTACGGAATGTTTACGTTTCTCGAGCAAGTTTCAGCATACCTTTGCCGGATTCCGGAGCTGCTTGTGCAAAAACAGCTACAGCTCAACTTGCAAGAACTAGCACTCAAGTTGGGGATAAGCGTGCGCCACAGTAAGAGAATAGCAGCGTGGGCCAATGAAGATGTTGTGGCGAGCCTCAAACGGATCCGAAGGTGATTTGTGGTGTAGATGAGCACCAGCGCTTGTCGGAAAGCTTGTAAAAATTACTGCTCTAGGATCAAGACACAACAAACAGTACTCACAACAAAGGGTAACCGTAGATCCCACAAAAGTTTCACTAGCGTACGGACCCGAGTCTGGGCCAACCCCCGGGGTAAGGAATTTACGAGTGCACCTGTAGAATCGCTATAAAAAAACAGAGTTTCGAGGGATGCCACCAACAGTACTTTTATAACAGAACAAATCAGCACCACGATGGGCGTAAGTAGCACCTCAGCTCTCGAGAGCCAAACACGATAAACTAATCGAACCAGATCGGCCGGATCGTCCATTATAGCACCGACTTGATATTGATAGCCGTGGTGTTGGCGGCCGTGCGACGCCACACCGGCTTGTTTTTCGATCTCAGTCAGATGACGTCGCCCACCGTGCGCCAGTGGCTCAAGCGCTACTTGGACATGGGCGAGTCGTTCTTCGACTACAGCATTTATGTAATTAGACAGTCCGGGTACTTCAAGCAACGCGAGTTATAACCAAGAAGGCGAGGTGTAGGAAGAGGGCCGCTATCATATGAAGAGCTACAGCTTCCCACTAGCCCAGGCAATCAGAGCGGCCTGACATCAACGTGTATTTTGCCTCAAAAAAATAGATTTCCTCGATGGGGCATAAGTGTGCTTAGATGCTGCAGATCTGGATATTCCATTCCATTCTCGCTGAAAAACAAGCACGCACAGCCATTCCGCTCCAGCATCGCGCTGGAATAACTTGTAGTGCCTTCTATTTTGGCGGTATACGGCTTACAAACAAACCAGTGGCCTACTATGGTACAGTCCCCGCATGACTTTGTGGAGGCGCTAAAGCTCGCGGTAGACGCCGAGCAGCAGGCCGACATGCTCGTGGCCGATGATTACTTGACAAGGCTATCGCCCAAACGCCTCGCCCAACTAGGGCTTGCCGTGACGAACCTACTCGTGGACGGAATGCGAACGGGTCTTGGCGGCAAGACCCTTCTCGACTTGGCGCCCGACTCCGCTATCGTGGGAGAACTCGATGCCGGCGGAGTAAAGCTGGGCGATATTGTCCGGCTAGAGCGATCGGTCAAAAAGGATGCTGAACCGGACGCGTTGAAGCATTTGGATGCGGTAGTGACCAAGGTTTCGACGCTGCACATTACAATTTCTATCGACCAAGATAGCGGCGACGAAACGGTGATGGCATTCTACAATAATACAGCGCACGATCTGCCCCGGGTGTGGATAGTAAAGCTTTCGAATACGGCAACGTACAACCGAATGAAAAGTTCCTTGAACAAGCTACAGGAGTTGGGCGAGGACCATCTGAACGAAATCGTCAAAATTCTTTTGGGCCAAACCGAGTATTCCATGCGGCAGTCGGGTCTGCAGTTACAAGAAGCAGACTTTTTCGACGCAAACCTCAATCCGTCGCAGCGACACGCTATCGATTTCCTGATAAACAAGCTGCCGGTCTCCATCATCCATGGGCCTCCCGGAACAGGCAAAACCTATACCTTGATTGAGCTTATCAAGCAGTTGACATTCAATCAAAACGAGCGCGTTCTTGTCTGTGGTCCAAGTAATATCTCGGTCGACACGATCTTGGAGCGATTGTCAGCCGAGTTTGATGCGGGTGCCGGTAAAAAAACGAGATGGAAAGCTTCCAAAGGGCCCAAGACGCATCAGCTCGTCCGGGTAGGCCATCCCGCCCGCTTGCTTCCGCAAAACTTGAGGCATTCGCTAGACGTGTTGACCAAGGGCAAGTACGCAGGAGACTCGGTCAATGACGACAAGAGTGTACTTCGCGACCTTGAAAGAGACATCAACGAGACGATTGCAAAGGCGAAAAAGTGCAAGCGGTTCGCCGAGCGACGCGCACTATGGGCCGAACTCAAGGATCTCCGTCGTGACTTGAGAATCCGCGAGAAACGGGTGGTGGAAAATATTTTCCTCAACGCCAAGGTCGTTTTGGCGACTTTGCACGGCCTGGCGAGTTACGACTTGACGAAATTGGTCCAGGAGAAGGGGCCATTGTTTGACACGCTAATCATTGATGAAGTGTCGCAACTGATGGAGCCGCAGTGCTGGATCCCGTTGGCCAACCACTTGGGTATCAAGCGACTCGTTATTGCCGGGGACAATATGCAGCTCCCGCCGACGGTCAAGTCCGTCGATTCTGGCAGTAGTGCGAAGCAAAAACTCTACAATTTGGAATACACACTTTTCGATAGGCTTGTGGCGATGCACGGCAAGCAATACACCTGCTTGTTGGACACACAGTACCGACTGAACCAGGCCATCATGCAGTTTGCATCACAAACACTATATGGGGGCTTGCTAAAGGCCCACCAACTGGTTAAGGATATTACTTTGAGCGCATTACCGCACGTACAAGAAAATTCGGATACCAGGGCACCTTGTGTGTGGTACGACACCCAGGGCGGCGATTATCCCGAAAAGAGTGTTGAGCAACAAGAAGGGGCTTTTGCCATTGCCGCAGAGTCAAAGTGCAACGAAATGGAGGCTCTTATTGTGGTGCAACACGTGCAAATCTTACTATCGTTTGGGGTATTGCCGCTGGATATCGGAGTCATTTCGCCATACAATGCACAGGTATCCATGTTGAAAAGTCGCTTGATGCGGGACAAGGAGATGCGAGAAATTGAGGTGTCGTCTGTTGATGGGTTCCAAGGCCGCGAGAAGACAGTTATTGTCTTGTCGCTTGTGCGGTCAAACGAGCAGCATCAAGTGGGCTTTCTCAAAGACCGGCGCCGACTCAATGTCGCTACCACGCGGCCTCAACGCCAATTAGTCATTGTTGGGGATTTCGAGACCATCAGTCAGTCAAAGGTGCCGTACTTGGAGGAATGGTGTAGATACGTGGAGGACCCGGAAAATAAGTGGGAAATCATATACCCCGATTTGCAAAATTATTGACGACGCGCTTTGAAATCAGGGGGAATTACGCGGTCGGATTGAGACGGAGAATGTATGATCGGCCAAAGATTTAAGCTTTTCCCTCAAATCTGTGGAATGCAGATTCTGCTGCATTCGAAACCTCGCAAACGGTCCAGGCTTCCGGATCAGGCTGAGTAAACACCATGTACGGCGGCTGTTGATATGTGTGTAACAAATGAGGAGGGCAAAGTCAAAGTCGATATTGGTTTTTTTTATATTGCTCAGGAGATCACTGGAGGGCTCGCTCACAGTTTAATGCCAAAAGAAGCTGGACGCACGCGGGCACTGCAAAATGAGCGCGTGCGGAACGTGCGTGGAAAAGAATGCGTGGCATGTGCTGATGAGATCCATAAGCGATCACAATCGGGCCCGAAAAAGATTTGATGCGTAAAAGAGGATGCGTGGCATGTGCTGATGAGATTCATAAGCGATCACAATCGGGCCCGGGAGATTTGATGGGCGCCGTGTGAAGAGACGAGCGCCCCCTGAAACTTTAAAATTTCTAGACGGTAGAAATTAAAGTTTGTGGAGCGGGGCTGATGCAACCAATAGGCGCAGCTTGCCGCTTATCCGATCGCGGCGGGGCGTCTTGTGACCAGTAGACTTGGATCTAGCCCAATGCAGGCAAAAAAGAATCTGCAGCGGGTCGGTGAAAGCAGTAATGCTGGATCTGTATTTTGGCGTTTTGCCGAGTTGCGAGTGGAGACGCGATCGCCTATTTTGAAACTTTCTGGCCACGATCGTGCGCCTTTTTCGGCCGACTACCGCCAGCACTTTTTTAGTATAAAGTTGTGGTGGCTGCGCCGTAATGTCGATAGATTTTCTTCGCCATAGATCTTGTCTCATTATCGTTCCTTTATAAATGAGACTTTTTCTTGTAACACTCGCTTATGCCTTGGTGGCAGAGGCTGCTCACATTGTGAACCTCAACGGTGAAGAGGATGGAAATACCCTTCAAGACCAGGAGTACACTCTTGGAGATGGACAGCAGACATCCGACATTGGCGCAAGCTTTGATCGCAGCGGCGTTAGCCGTACACGTGGGACTGATTTGTTCGATTCTCCGTCGGCGACAAAGTTTGCTTCTGATGAGCCTCATTACGCGAAAGAATCGAGGAAGGGGTCCAATGAGGCTTACTCGGAGACGCCAAAGAAGGGGTCCAATGAGGCTTACTCGAAGACGCCAAAGGAGGCGTCTGATGAGCGTCATTACTACGCGACAGAATCCAAGAAGGGGTCCAATGAGGCTTACTTGGAGACGCCAAAGGAGGCGTCTGATGAGCCTCCTGCGACGGCGTCACGAAAAGCTCTGAAGGGTAACGGCAAAGATATTTTCAGGGCAAGTAAGGATGAGAGTGGCAACTTTGTCTTGACACCAGCGTCGCAAGATGAGGCGGTCAATCAGCAGCACGAGAGGATTTTCAATGCAGATGATTTTGAAGCAGCACCTTCTCCGAAGCTGCGCGGCAACAAAAGCCAGGACAAGATTACCACTGAGCCCATTAGACATGAGCCAGAAGCATTTCAGGCCCAGCGCCTGAAACCTGCCGCTAAAGGTAAGCAGAGCACGCGAAAGAATGCATCTGGCCTTTCCAAGGGAGGCAAGAGCAAACAATCGCCATCAGGGAAGACACCGGGAAACCTTGATGAGAGGATGCGGGCAGTATTGGAGGAGCATAACGAAATGCGGGCTAGGCACGGGGTTGACGCGTTGGAGTGGTCCGATACGCTTGTGAAGAAGGCCGAAATCCATTTGGAGCAGCAGAATTGCGGGGGTTTGGCACATTCCCATCAAGAGCTCCGTCGCGAGGAGCTCCTGGCGTTCCCCGGTCACGAAGACGATGAAGAACTTTCTGTGGGGGAGAACTTGGCGATGGGCACACCCGGAATGCCACATGTTGGGAGTTGGTACGATGAAATCAAACAATTTGGAAGCCAGTACGGGGGTTCCTACCAGAGCACATCGGGCAAGACGGGACATTTCACGCAGATGATTTGGAAGAGCACGCAGTATCTTGGATGTGCGATACAAGTCTGTGGAGACACGGAGCACCTCACATGCGAGTACTTTCCAATGGGAAACATTATAGGCATGAAGGGACAGATCCAGCCGCCGGTGCGAGGATGAGGCAGGGTGCTGAGTAGAGGTAGAAGCTGATTTGAACAGAGGTGGAATCTGTACAGACTTGAACTGCGACTGAAACAGGGCTTCACGGGCACGGGGCAGGTTCCCGTATGAGTTGGCAATTGTGTATTCTGTGTTTTTTTTATACGAGTGATTTTTGAATGTGTGTGGCGGCTGTCGTGTGGGCGTCGTGCGGTGAGGGTCTTTCCTGGAGGGCCTTTTCCAGGGCCTGGGCTCAGAGTAGTGCTCGCCGGGAATCTGACCTTGATAAAGTAATACTACTCTGTTACCGTGGCAAGAAGCTGTGAGATTATGATCAGGTGACTTGCACCCGGCTCGTTTTCTCATCTCTTCTCATGACACACCGTCCGTGTGGTCGCGCGCTAGACTTGCAACACCCCCAATCAGACCGGCTGCCACCAGGCCATGTGACCTCGGAGACAACTTGCGCACCTGCTCCAGTCTCCTCCCTGACACTTTCCGCCCATCCAACCCCCTCCCAACCCACGCCCCCCAACCCAGCAG
>JAKTSS010000257.1:0-18132 GCA_030580355.1 Debaryomycetaceae sp. yHKB357 | reverse complement strand
CTGATTGGTGTGGGCCTCGCGTCTTGAACAGCGATCTTCAGACGCACAAACTACTGTGTCTACGTCATTATACCAGTGTGCGCAGTCCATTTACTTTTGGGAAAATGCCAAGCGACGCTCAGTGGAATGACTGTTTGGCGTACCAAAGCTTGGTGTAACGCGCCATCTTTTTTTTTATCAGTCTCTTGGTGCGCGAATGGTGACTTGTTGTCGGATAGTGCACTTGTTGTGCTATCCTTGCTTAATCGATTGCGCTTATTAGGCTAAGATCTATCCTGTATTACAAGTAACCAGGAGATCATGCCGCCGTAACGTGGAGAAGGATCCATCTACTCCGCCAAGCCCCCAGCTCTCTGCTGTCATCTGAAGTTTATGTCAAGTCATCTGACTCTAACAGTAGCCCTGAACTACTTTATAATTCAACACTTGTTTCTACTTATTTGATCGGCTTATGTCGGCCGACTTCGCTTGTAAACGTGAACGACCGAATACGCTGGCGGCAGAGAAGCGCAGAATCATCAATTTTGTTGACTCCCATCAGACAATGCCCAAATAAAGAGAGATTGAAGCGTGAATCAAGGACATCCTCTCAACAGAGGTTTCGCAGTCCACGATATCTAGGCTTCTTTAGGAGCATAAAGCGGGCAAAAAAGTCCTCGATATTCCGTAAAAACGGAAGGGGATGTGCTCCTATCCGGAGTTGGAAGCTGCGATGTACGCTAACCTTTTGTGCATGGGAAATTTGCATGGAACGATCTCCGTCAAAGGACTCCGTGAATTAGCCGCTGATTTATGGACAACCATGCCCCAATAAAAAGCCTTAATTCCACCAGCGTTCACCCCTGGGTGGGTCGTTTGATTCCGGCAACGAAACAATGTTTTCACGCGGAAGAATTTCGGTTCCTTGGCCGGAGTTCCCGCAGAAGCAGAGAATCAAATGCAAATTGTCAGGGAAGTTGCAGCCGATTATGAGCCGGAATAGATATTCAATTGGGATGAAAACGCGCTCTACTATAAAGCTGTGGTCGAATCAGTGCTCCAAACAAGAAGCCGACCAGGGCGTCCGAAAAATAAGACGCGTATCACGATGGCTTTTTGCTGCAACGCGACAGCAAATGAGAGATTGCCGACACAATTTGTGATAACCGCCATGGTACCCCAAGTTCCCAAAAAGAAGTCGCCTCTCGATGCGAAACAAGTTTAGTACACATGTCAAGTAAATGCTTGGATGAATACTGATTTATTCGGAGATTTTACGACTCTTGGTGATGAGAGAAAGTTTTTTTTGTTGACAAATGATTCTATTTGCCATGTCAACGCGGCTTCTTTGAGACCACCTCCTTAAGCCTCGAGAATACAGGTCGTGTTTCTTCCACCGAACTCGACGAGTAAGTTCCAACCGCTTGATATGGGTACCATTGAGGCTTTCAAGACATTTTATAAGGAGGAGTGCTTACTTCAATAGCTCCTGATATGGAGAGAAGGCCGAGACGCTAACAAAGAAAACGATTTACACACAATGTTCGCGCTCTGCGCAAACACTTGGTTCAACACAGTGAAACCATCGACTGTCGCCAATTGTTGTAGAAGAGAACGTTGCTCGACGGGCGCCCGCCGATTCCCAACAAAATGCACCCAAGTTGGCTGGCGGCGCGGAGAGCGAGGGCTGCAGCCACACGAGCAATGGTACGCTGAGCGCCTATACTGCTGCTGAGAGTGAGACGCGTCTGGTTTTGATTGTTTCACACAATTGTCCATTTATTTCATCGAAGTTACGCTTGATCACATCAGGGAAACACCGAGAATACTGTGAGGATTTCCGCAATCTTTTGAATCCAACTGTTCCAGTCGAATCAATCCTTGGACTCAAAGACTAGCAATTGCTTGATGATTCTCTCTCAGTACTATCATCTCTTGTTGTTTCCGCGTTGCAGGTACTATCTTTGGATACATTCTCAGCTGAATTATGTGCTAAGTTGCATTCTAACAGCGCTAAGTTCTGGGCCAGCGGAAACAACGTTGAACGAAGCGGCTCTACATAAGAGGTGTTTATGCAAGAGCAGGAGTATCTTCAACCACCAAGGTAATTCAACTTGTAGATATCCACCACATTTCTATTGATGAGTGGGACCTGGGGAAGATGTTGTACAATAGCCTGCATATCAGGACATATGACAATATGTCTACCCACAACCTATGGTTGGCCACCACGAGGCTATATATAGTTGAGGGAGCATCTTTCGTCTCGAGGGGGCTAGCGCCACTTGAGGGAACATCATAATCATTCTTACGGCTCAACCGGTCTCAGTTAGGCTCTGCCAGCACTTTTCTGGAGTGCAGCTCTGAAACAGAAGTAAAAGGGGTAGCGCCAAGACATGGATTGTCTCCAAACAAAGGATGAAAAGTGTGTGCAGGTTTATAAGAGACAATTCCAAGACCAGAAAGTCGAAGAAGTATAAGAGCCGGAGGAGTCAGGCGTGTTGCGCCAACCTCTACATTCTATCGTCAAAATGCAACTCCCCATATTTCTTCTTACCATTCTATCCGTAACCTCAGTCAATGCCGTCACCTGTGGCTGGGACGGCGCAATGCTGAAAACCGATTGTTTGGAACTTCTTGGGAATCTTGCAAAGGGCGGCGCGGGTGAATTAGGGCCAATTAACTACAAGGGCTGCCACATTAGATTGTCCAAGACGGGCGTTTCTGTCCCAAGAAACTTGTTTGTGGGCGCCTTGAAGCAGTGTCTCGATTCGTGCAACAAGTTTGAGCGTATCTATTGCCGTTACCCTAACGTGCCCACCAGCGGTGGCGGGTCAGTCGATATTGTTCTCGGCACCCACTTGTAAAGGCTATAGTCCAGTGTGATGTTGGGAACTTGATTACAAGGTATTTTATCATCATGTAGCGCACAGATTAGCTTTTCCAAGAGATGATCAATTATAAATTTTCAGACGATTGTAGTGGCTTCGGGTTCTAAACGTTCATAGCATGTGACTCCTCGACATGCGCATTGAATAACCGCATTCTAGTCCGAACGCGGCGCCCGACCAGGGCACGATTCGTCTCAGACGGAGTATAATTTTGGAGTTGGGAAGTAGCTTGTATTGCCAGTACGTGGCCAATTCCTAACATGATGTGACACTAGAGCGCCACGTTTGAGGCGAGAAGCCGAGTCCCCAATCCAGTTGTAAAGGCCATAGTCCAGAAGGAGGTCGATCTGACGTCATGTCATCTGTTCTAATGGCATTTCACGATTGCGTGGCGCATACAGGTAAGCTCTTCCGAAAACATCTGTTTACGTGACATGCACCTCGAATCGCCATCATTTATTCTGAACTCGACGCCCTACCTGGGAACCTATGTTTCAATATGTCATCCACGGAACTCTTCGTCAATTGTGACGAATAATTCGAAATGAAATCTGTCAAAATTTCTCAAATACCTTGTTCACGGCATTGTCAATTGGGTTATCGCCATTGGCGCACGGCGGGCAATCAAGCATTACAGAAGGTTTCAAATATCAGCACAATCCATTTTGAACCCGATAGAAGGGATGGCTGAGGGGCCCAAACGCGACTGGTATGTTTTGAAGTAGGGGGAGTATGCTGAGGTGTTTACGATGTTCGAGATTGAACACTGTCACTTTTTGTGGGACACGACATTTGATCATTGCGTGGAGGACGTTGCGCGTTCCATTCGTCGCAACGTCAGGATGGGTAGAACACCCATAACTTGGGGTAAAGGAATTACGTTTCTTGCCTGGGTCAAGTTCTGGAGAGATTGACCAGAACTTGGAGGAAAGAAATTACGGTCCTTCCCTAGGTCGAGTTTGAAAGAGAATAACCACGGAATCATACGCGGCGTACGCCAAGTGACTGTATCATTGTAGTGCACATTATCAGACCGTAAAGGTATTCACGAAAAATGCTTCTCGAGTCCAATGAAAGTTCCAATCGTTTCAGTATCCCGACTTTGAATCACTGATCAGTTAGGAGCTCAACATGACGTGATACCGGAGACAGTTGTTACCAGATCACCAGCAGAATCAAAAGAAGCGATTGATCAGATTCATCTTTGATTGGTCACTTGGTATGAAACAGTTAAACATGTTGTATTCGCGTCTGAAGCACGCTATTCTTCAGTGCGATGGGGACAAAGTGGTGCTGTACTCTCACACAAAGCACTGCTAGACTTTTGATCTGACGTCAAATGTCGTTACGGTTGCCATAAAACCAAAAACGGAGTTTGTCGATGTAACTGCCTTTCCCGTGAGCCATCAGTTCCAAAAATGAGATCGGTTTATGAATGTGATCAAGAAGACATCTTTTTCAGTGATGACAACCACATGATATCAAGACTGTGTCAAGTGTTGTAGCGGGTATCACTTGATGCTCCGTTAGAGCACACGCGTGGTGGATAGGGCGGGAACTCCAAGCTTTCGCTCATAGACTTCGAAAGTAAGTGTACATGCGGGGGATTTACGGTGAGAGGCCGTGCCGCAACCACTTTCCTCGTGCCAAGCGCATACTGAATATTAGCCGCAATTTCACCGTAAACGTGAAACATCAAATGCAGGCTAGAGGTCATTCATATCTGTTGCACTATGAGGTTACACGGGGAGATCGTCCAATGAAAGGACATGAGCGTGCCACGACCATTTTGGAGCACTGTGCGGGACCCCACCACTGGAGAACCCACCAACACCCTTGCCGCAATAGTAAAATCGACATTTCCGAGATGCTACAGCACAGACCACATATGCGGTTTCCAGTTTGGCATTCTTGGCTGCCATCACCATCGCCACCCACACGTGAGAATCAGGAGATGGGAGTGAGGAGATGAGATTGGTGCCAAAAGTGTAAAAGTCGAAAAAACAATTTTCGGTGCATGATCTGCACCCCCGCACCGCGAATCTCGCCGGGGCAATTGTTTAGAAATTTACGAGAGGGGTAGAACAGCTTTTTCCGCCGGATCGGTTACGAGCCGGCCGTTTGAGAGAGCGACGCAGGAGGGGTAGTTGTGGGTTTGTTATGTGTAGTTGTGGGTTTGTTGTGTGTAGCAGTCGGTTCATCAGGTGTAGTTGTCAGTTTATCAGGTGTAGCTGTCGGTCCATTAGGTGCAGTTGTCGGTTCATTAGGAGTAGCTGTCAGTTCATCAGGAGTACTTGTCGGTTCATTAGGTGTAGCTGTCAGTTCATTAGGAGTAGCTGTCGGTTCGTCAGGAGTATTTGCCGGTTCAGTAGGTGCAGTTGTCGATTGGACAGGCGCCGTTATCGGTTTATCGAGTTGCGGAATCTCATGTGCCAGGGCACGGGCCAAAGCCGCGCTTGGACGGGACAAGAGCACGGAATCGACTTTTGCGGACTGAAGATGGATGGCCGGGACCATCCACGCGCCGCAGGAGCAGCGCGAGCCCTTCCACGAGTACGCGCCCAATTTCGCGGCGCATTTCGGGCACAGGAACTTGCCGTCAAGGAGTTGCTTTTGCAACTCTGGGAGCATCCACGGGAGCGGTTCCGCGAGAAAGTGGTGGGTACAGGATGCGCTGGCCAGTTCCAGCCTGATGACGCGACGCGAGTTTTTCGGGGTCCTTGTGAATTGGGACTGGCGGGAGGATTCGTGTGGAACAGAGTGGGGCTCGATATCGGTGCTGGACGCGAGCGCGAAGCGGCAGCGCTGGCATCTGAGGGTGTAGGGGGGTGTGGTAGGAATGGCGGGGGGTGTGGTGGAGGTGTAGGGGGGTGTGGTAGAAATGGCGTGGGGTGTGGTAGAAATGGCGTGGGGTGTGGTAGAGGTGCCTTTGGTTGTGAGCGGTGCGGGAGGGGTATTTTTGGCTGCGGCAGTTTGCAAATGAGGAGGGACGCGCAGGTTTCTGAACGAGCGGTAGGGGGCATACGCGACATCAAGGACGAAATCCATCTCGCGCCACCAGTCGAGTTGCTTCAAGAAGCCTTCGTTAGGCATGGCGTTCGGGCACTTGCGGGTAACGGCGTAGAGGGCGTTCCGGCGCGAGAGGCCGTGTTTCTGCATGAGGTATGCCACGACGATAGCGACCAGGCGGGACTCGCCCTGGGCGCAGTGCACGAGAACAGCACCCTTATTTTCGGGCGCGAACGCGCTATTGATGAAGGCGTAGCAGTGAGGGAGATGCGAGAGGAGATCCAGGTGGGGCTCGTCGGTGATGGGCACTTGGGAGTGAGCGTAATTGGCGAGGTAGGCGGAGGGCAAGGGGCCCGGCACAGCGGACAAGACGTGAGTGATGTTGTGGGGCGACAAGTCTAGGTTAGCATTGATGGGATCGATGGAAGAGATGTAGACGCTGCCGAGGATGCGATGTAGCATGGTGGGTAGGCGATGCGATGGGATGCGATGGGAAGATGAATCACGTTAATGCGATAGACATGGCTAGTAAGTTACTAGTAAGTTATTCGTAAGCCGACATCATTAGTCAGCAGCTCTCAGCAAAGTGGTGTGGGGTAGGTGGATAGTGTGGGGTAAGGAGAGGAGACAGCAAGAGACGTGACAGCAAACACACGAGGTCCGACGGCGTGATGATAGTATGAGTGTGAGTTGATAATGAGTATGAGTTGATAATAAGTATGAGTTGGCAATAGGTGTGTGGTGGCAAACAGGAGGCCCGACATGGACAATGCGGGAGCCCCGGATGACCACGTCGTGCATGATGCGCACAGGAAATGCCACACGGCGGCGGGAGCGAATCTAGAACTCGTGCTGAATAGAAGCGGCCTGCGCGCAAAAGAGCAGCGCAGTGCTGCGCCCGTTGCGAGGAAAGCGGGGGCAGAGGGGGGACAGAACACGCATGAGAGAAAACACGGGGCATTGTTTGGCGTGGCCAGCGCATTGTTCGCGGGCGCGATTAGTCAGAACTAGCGGCCGCGGCTACCCCGGATTTCACGTGCCACTGTCACGGTGCAGAGAAAAGTTCACCCCACACACGACTCCGGAGATTAAAGTGCGTTGGTGGGTCCTGTACATGGCCAGTAGGACGCCTCCTATTGTGCGGGACGGCGTGTGATTGGCTGATCAAGATACCGGACGAAGACGGTGGCATGGATTCGCCCCTGCCACGGGCGCTAGAGCGGAGCTGTTAGCCGCGGCCCAGCGGTGGCCCGGACGACTGCGTCGAAAATTACTGGCGTTGGGATTTACGAAAAACAACTGTAGCGCTAAATTCGGGCCGAGCCTTCTCTTCTATTGTGGAAAAAAATATTACTACAGGGCATGGTTCCCTGGAATTATATAAAGTGCCGCGTGGCAATCGCCCTCGCTGCACCTTCTCCCGCGGTATTTTTCCAAGCATCTCCAATTCTTTCTCGGCCGTCCTCTCCATGTCCTCGCGTTTCCCTATGCACCGCTTCGCCTGCTCCGCCAGGCGCTTTGCCAGGTCCTATGCCTCCGAACCCGTACGTTCTTTTCGCCTGCCCGGCCCCGTATCCACCGTTCTCTGACTAACCCCGCAGACCTTGAAGGCCCGCTTGGCCCAGATCTTGCCCGACAAGATTGACCAGATTAAGCAATTGAAGAATGACCACGGTAAAACAGTATGTTCCTTCACCCTCCTTCCTCGTGCGCTCCTTTTTCTAACTTTGTAGGTTATCGGCGAGGTCCTCCTCGAACAGGCCTATGGCGGCATGCGCGGCATCAAGGGCCTCGTCTGGGAAGGCTCCGTCTTGGATCCCATCGAGGGCATCCGCTTCAGAGGCAGAACCATCCCCGACATCCAGCGCGAGTTGCCCTCGGCCCCCTCCGGCTCGGAACCGCTCCCGGAAGCCCTCTTTTGGCTCTTGTTGACCGGCGAGGTGCCCTCCGCCGCCCAGACCGCGGCCTTGTCCCGGGAATTGGCGGCCCGGGCCGCCTTGCCCGCCCACGTGGAGGACTTGATTGACCGCTCCCCCGCCCACTTGCATCCCATGGCCCAGTTCTCCATCGCCATCACCGCCTTGGAGTCGGAGTCCCATTTCGCAAAGGCCTACGCCCGCGGCGTCAACAAGCTGGAGTACTGGCAGTATACCTACGAAGACTGCATCGACTTGTTGGCAAAGTTACCCAACATCGCCGCCCGCATATACCGCAACGTCTTCCACGACGGCTCGCTCCCGGCCACAATCGATCCCGCCTTGGACTATGGCGCGAACTTGGCGTCCGTCCTTGGTTTCGGCGCCAACAAGGAGTTTCTCGAGTTGATGCGCTTGTACTTGACCATCCACTCGGACCACGAGGGCGGCAACGTCTCCGCCCACACCACCCACTTGGTCGGCCTGGCCCTCTCGTCCCCCTACTTGGCCTTGGCCGCGGGCATGAACGGCTTGGCCGGGCCCTTGCACGGCCGCGCGAACCAAGAGGTCCTTGAGTGGTTGATCAACTTGAAGAGCGAGTTGCAGGGCGACATCTCCAAGGAGGCCATTGAAAAGTACTTGTGGGAAACCTTGAACGCCGGCAGGGTCGTGCCGGGCTACGGCCACGCCGTCTTGCGCAAAACCGACCCGCGCTACACCGCCCAGCGCGAGTTCGCCTTGAAACACATGCCCGACTATGAAATGTTCAAGTTGGTGTCCAACATTTACGAAGTCGCCCCGGGCGTCTTGACCAAGCACGGCAAGACCAAGAACCCCTGGCCCAACGTCGACTCCCACTCGGGCGTCCTCTTGCAGTACTATGGCTTGACCGAACAGTCCTTCTACACCGTCTTGTTTGGCGTCGCCAGAGCCTTTGGCGTCTTGCCCCAGTTGATCTTGGACCGCGCCCTCGGCATGCCCCTCGAACGCCCCAAATCCTTCTCCACCGAAAAGTACATTGAGTTGGTCAAGAATATGAAGGCATAAAGGGGCGGTTTGATTCAATCTCGCTCGCCTGTTTGAAATTGGGCGCCTTTTCAGGTCTGCGCCCTCCTACCGGCTCGTGCACCGATCACGAGCCCAAGAGTCGGTAGACCCTATATATTCCGTCGTGCATGCATAGTTGCGGGTGGCGTGTGCTCGCCCCGCATACCCGCCCTTGTAGTAATATATTCCATACACGTCATTTTTTGCCCTCGACGACATGAAATCTCCCGTTGTCAAGGACTTTTCAGTTGTCACCAGCTGCTCTCGAGCGTTGGGTCCCTCGACCGAAAACGTGGTCCTGTGGCACTTGGAGAGTTTGCGGGAGTAGATGGCAATATTTCAACAGGTTTCCTACATGTCTGTCAAATGGCCTGTGTACCCTACAATACATGTGAAACGACTGTGTACCTGACACTTATGCAGAATCTCGATTATCGAGTCTGTCCGAAATCAATTCGCTCAGGCCTGTTCAAGATGTGACATGCGCCGACCATTGATTATGGTCTCTGCCAATACCCGGATACTTCTTGCCCCTACTTGACCTCAAACTGATCATCATATTTCACGAATCATGCCGCCGCATTACAATTTGCAACCAGTCCTTATCAAAAGGACTACTCTTTCCGTCACAATAGCACCAACACTGAAAAGTGTTGCTATGCATTAAGCAAATGTATGGTATCGGATTTTACTGGTTCCTGTCTGACCAACTTGTATGATATGTGTTGATTAGAAGTTGATCCTTAGTCGCGAAGAGCAGTGTTGAGCGTGAAATGCGTGTTTCCGGTGACAGTTTCATTGACAAACGGGCAAATCGGCTGCAAATTCGGGCAAACATGGTAAAGTGCCATCGTCGACGTGAATTGCCTTTATGCGTACAGCACATTGTTGTAAGGAGAAGTGCACGGTGCACCTTCCATGTTAGCTTTCCTGCATCATTTTGGCACTTTTGCACTTGAGGGATAAATGGTGATACCATCCCTTTCCATAGTTCTGATCATTGTGCCAAATGCAGATCGGGCAATCGGAACTCGTAATCTAGCAAATAATTGTGGACGTTGTTTTAACAAAATTTGTGCCATCGGGGAACTCGTGATGCACAATGCAAGCTGCATTTCCAACGCAACCCCTCTTTTGGGTGATTGTGCTCATCCGTTTTCGATATGAGCAGCGAGCCTCACGTCGCATACCAGCCTGTTGATAACAACCCTATTTCTTTACCGGTCATCGCAAAAATTGAAATACAGGTGGTCGCCGTCTTGCCACGTACATTCTGATCTGGAACATGTATGGCGAGCAGAATGGATATAAAAACAAAGCACGATATTCTCGAAGGCTGTGCCCATGATATGCCGCAGAGCAGTGCATACGTTGTCATGTGCAACAGGTGAGGAGGTTGATGCGCAATAGGGTAAAGGGTTGATGCAATCAAACAAAATGGCCAATGAAGAACAACAGGAAGGTCACGCCAATGAGATAAGCACGAAACTTGGGTGTGTGTGGCGGTACACCAGCCAGAAGTAGCATCGAATAAACAAGGAGCCCACTTCAATTCTCGTTGAATGCTTGTTATATCATCACCATATCAGAATCGTCGATATTGCTCGCATCCTCGTCAGCGTTGAAATCGTTCGCGCGGCCGCCCAACCCTTCCACATTGTTTTCGTCGACACCATAGTCATGCAAATTATTTTCACCAGACACGCGAGAGGGAGCGCTGACAACATCGTGAGAGTGCGAGGAGCCCGCTCCAATCACACTGGTGTCCCCGCCGCTGGTTTCATGGGCCGAGTCCATTATTGTGTCCTCCCCAATACACTCTAGCGGCGTGGGATTTGAGTGCACGGACGTCATGATTGTCGACGCGGTGGCGGCCCCTGAGAAGGCCGTGTACACGGGCGAGATCATGCTGGAGTCGTGGTGATGGAGCGACGCGTCCAAGCTGTGGTCGGCCTGGTACTCGACCTCACTGGCCATAAACCCCTCTTGGACCAAGTCGTCGCGGAAATCGCGTTGCAGCAGCGGCTGGGCGCCGCCGATGTTCTGGTGGCGGGGCAACGCCAAGTCATCGTCCTCCTCGTGGGACTCATAGTAGAAAGCGCTGTCTTCCTCAGCGTCATCGTCGTTATCCGCCGTAGCCACTGCGTCATCCAAGTCTGCACCATCTACACCCATAGCATCTGACGAGGCAGATTCATTGACGTCATCGGCCCTGTCGTCACGCGCCAACTCGAGCTCGCGTTCGCGCCGACGCACTCCTGCTTCCACGTCGAGCTCCTGCTGTGTTCTGCCGATACCAATGGGCCGGATAGTGGTGTAGCCTGTGTCGCGTATAGCCTTGAGCTGGTTAGATTTGAGCAGCATCAAGGGGGACATGAGCCCGAAATCCCACCGGGGCCCTTGCTCGGCGGCGTCCTTATGCGTGTGGCCGAAGCGAGAGACAGCGGACTGGATGGTGTACTCCATGCAATCCGTATTCGCGCCATAGTAGTCGGGGGAGTAAGCTGCGAGTGGCGGGGCAAAGAGCTGCCGCAAGTGGCTGGGAGCACTATCGGCCGAGGACCCTTGATCCGGGCGGTGCGGGTGGGCTGGTGCGACGGAGGCTTCCACCACCAGTTCCGGAACGCGTCTTTTGTTCCAGAGACTGTAGAGATCGCCGTTGAACGTAGTTGGAGCGTACATGTGCTTTTACCTGAAAAGTCGGTGCGTCTTGAAGACTCATGATTCGGCCTACTGAAAGTTGCAACCTTTTTTCCGTAGTAATTTGACCTAACTTGGAGATTCTAGCTAATGTGAGATCCCAGCTTGCATCAGAGAACCTTACCCTGGGATTTATCGCTAACTGCAGAGCATGTAGCTCACCTTTGAAAGTACTGCTCGCCTTAGAAAATACTGCCTGCCTTGGAAATTGTGCTTACCTCAGGCGGTATCACTCGCCTTTCAAAGCATCGCTCACCTCTGACGATCGCCTTTGGACAGTAGAGTCATCTCAGGGTCTAAAGGGTCAGTCAGATCTATATTTATTATTGAGACTGACTTTTTCGCTCATCTTCGAAAGACTTGTTACTCATCTTCCAGTAGAATGAACTCGTCGAGTATCTCTCGCGTGGTACAATCGTCTCTCACGTAGTCAATACCAAGTTCCCCGTTATTCTGGGGTGTCGCTGGCCACACAAACCGATTCGCACTACTCGTGCGGCCAATGTTCACGATGCATCCATAACAAATGCTCAAGGCTCGGTCCTTGACTCGATCGTCGTTATCGTTGTTGAGTTCGCGGTCTGGTGACCGATCATACGACTCCCTTGCAACAGCAAGCTGGTATTCTTTGAAACTATTTCTCTCGACTTCCAGGTTGAGCGGTGCCGCATCGCTCACCGTGATCAGCTTGAGCCACGTTTGCGAGTCTTTATATATGACATGTCCACATACTTCGCACAATTTGGTGGTGCCTCTAGTGCTGGGCTCGCCCAACTTTTCGGCCGTCTTGATGACGGTCGAAGCCGTCGATGAATACCCTGTATTATCTAGCTGCCGGAAGTAATCCGTCACCAAGTCCCGTATAGTCCAGTTGCGCTTGATTGCAGATTGTGTGACCTTCAGTGGTACAATGTATCGATCTAGCTCTTGCAACCGTGCATACGCCGTGATTTCGGCATGAAGAATATCGCGAAGAGGGAAGATAATGCCTATTTCTTTCCCCTGGAAATGGACTTGCCTATTGGCGATCATGTCGTGGACCGAGGATCCGCGTCCCTTCACAGTGAGCGATATGACTTCGTTTGCAAGTCGGGTCATGCTGTGTCCGTATATAATCGTCAGACACTTTTGGTCAACCGCTATGCGCCTCACCAATATGTCACTGACCACCGTTTTGAAGTCTTCCACTGCCGACAGTGTGGGACATTTTTGCAAGAGGCTTGCAAGTGTGACCGTGCCAGTGGACTCAGATAGGTGGGATAGACACGCAAACCGCTCATCAAGAGAAATGTTGTGCATCTCCGAACCATCCATCACAAACGAGTCTAGCGGGACCATTTTCGTATGAATGGTTACAGGAGAGTACGACCTTGACAAATGCTGGAGCTGGCGGTACACTTTGTCTGCATGCTCCGCACATGTGTCGGCCAAGTACACCACCACCAATCCAAACCCCTGGCGCTTGCTGTGGCTATGGGCCTGTTCCTGAAGCAACGAGGCGACGACGTCGAGCAACACTAGCGACGAAACGCCTCCGCCATATGCCAAAAGAACACGCTGCGCTTTTTCACGGTCATGATACTGGGCCTTGAACTTTTCCAGCAGCATGTGCTTGCGCTGCTTACCCCGTAAAAAGCGGACGAAACAGTCCTTACAGAACCCGTCTTTGCGAACATCTAGAACCGCAGGCACAGACTTGCATCGCAGACACCGCTGCGTGTCGTCATCTAGAAAGCGCACCGCAGGCTTGCTCATTCAACCAGTGCTGTGTGATGCCATCGTATCCATCCGGAATTTTTCGGAACGCATAATTCGGAGGTGACAAGAGCCTTTGATTGACGCTGTGATGGAGCGTCCTGACGAGGAATCTGCGCCTGTACTGAAGAAGGATACCGCTCCATCCACAAAAGACCAGCCACATAATGCAAAGAATGGTTCTGTGAACTTTACGGCAGGCTCGCCCGACGAATACAAGTTTTACCCCGACGAACCGCTACACGTCAAGCACAAGTACGCGTGGATCAGCAAGGAGCCGTCAAAGTTCTATGATCCGTGCCAAGAGTGCAGGAAAGCGTCACTCGACTGCATTATGCGCAACCAGAAGGACCGGCTGGTGTGCCTGGACTTTTTCGAGGCATATCGCGACTGCAAGAAGGACTTTTTCGCAAATCGCGCCAAGGAGAAGCGGCTGGGAAAGGGCGGGTGGGGGTGGAGGTGAAAGTGTCGAAAGTAGGGGCTTACAGGATATATAAGAGTTTCTATTTATGCACAAGTAAGGAGCAGGCAAATGACCCGCACTTGACGCTCAGTGTGGTGGTGGCAACGCAGAGCGGTCCGCGACCACCAGAGCAGAGCACAATCTTGACGAAAATATAGTGATCGCCGGGGCCAGGGACTGTCCTGACGAGAATCTGTTCACAAAACAGACTAGACCTGGAGCCACCGGGGCCAGGAACGGTCCTGAAGGGGATTTGTTCAAAAAATAGAATAGACCTGGGGCCACTGGGGCCAGAGACTGTCCTGACGAGAATTTGTTCGCAACACAGAATAGACCTGGAGCCACCGGGGCTGAAGGGAATTTGTTCAAAAAATAGAATAGACCTGGGGCCACTGGGGCCAGAGACTGTCCTGACGAGAATCTGTTCACAAAACAGACTAGACCTGGAGCCACCGGGGCCAGAGACTGTCCTGACGAGAATTTGTTCGCAACACAGAATAGACCTGGAGCCACCGGGGCTGAAGGGAATTTGTTCAAAAAATAGAATAGACCTGGGGCCACTGGGGCCAGAGACTGTCCTGACGAAAACCTGTTCACATCACAGAGTAGACCTGGTGACCGCCTTGAACCGAGTACTGTGCGGTAAGGCGCGAAAATCTGTCTTCCTTCTTTTCCAGGGACTCCGCACGGCTAAAGGACCACGGCACTTTGCGTACCTGAGGATCGAGACCGCTGGACAGGGTGAAGAGCCCGTCTAGTGCCAGCTCCACGACGTCGCGGTCCGTCTCGGGCTCTCTAAATATGGAGAATGATCTGGGACAGTTCCGGGTCTGAACTATCGGATTGAAAACATCGAGCTCGCCGGTTTTGCGGTTGAGACTTGCAAGTAGGCGGATCCGAAGTGGTTGTGGACTGCACGATATGGCACGATACAGCTTTTCATAAGCCTCGATTCGGGCGCGTACCTTTTGTGACAATTTGGAGCGCAACCGCGACACATTGCGCATTTTTGCGTCCAATGCCGCTGAAATGTCAAACTCGAGCCACATGAAAATATAATTGAGCTGGAGGTTCACGAGGGCAGGTCCTTTGGTATCGGACAAGGTGTTGGCCAAGATGCGGGAAATGGTATCGTCGTAGGGCTTGGACGTGCTGCTGCCCCGGCGGAGGAGGCCGCGGCCGCGCTTTGAGAGCGGCGTGGGCGTCGAGAGCACTATGCCAAGGGCGTACCGTTTCGCAAAGTCCGTCATCATGGCGACTTTGGATTGTGGCCACAGTTCGTTCACCAGCAGTAACGACTTTACAATTTCCTGGATGCAGGCACGGGTATAGGTTGCCTTGAACTGGCAAAATGGGTGCAATTGCATCCACTGAGAGAGCGGCGAACGCCTTGATGCCATGCTCGACTTTATGCCGAAATTGGTACCCTGCGAAAGGTCGACGATGGACCCGGAAAAATGGATGCGACCACATTTCAGGGACTGGCCCAACGCGCCAGCGACCAAGGAGTCCACCAGCATCCGCTCGAGAACAACTAAGCGTTTGGCGATCGAAGTATCTCTAGGGAAAAACCGCGGCAGTCGCTTGAGACCAAGGAGAAACGCCACATCTGCAAGGTCCGTGGAGCTAGTACCTGAACATAAATTACCGCAAAATTCAAGCAGCTGATAGTTTACCAGCGAGAACTCAAGGTGAGACGGGGCGGCAAAAGCGTGGGGCGAGATATCGAAACGGGAGCCGCTGTAGAAGCGCAGACAGTACTGGACACTGCGAAGCGCCACGAGTTCGTGGACAGGGAGGCGTGCACGGATCTTGGATGGTTCAGGGGCCTTGAGCGGCGACTCGTCCATTTCATGGTACTTGCGTTTCGCTGAAAGCGGAGGCGTCTTGTCGCGAATTTTCAAAGAAGGAATGGAGTGGTCACGCAACAGGAGAGATGGTTCTCTCTTTGGTCGGCCCCGTCGCCTTTCCGCAACCGGCGGATTTCCGCTCGTGTCAACTGTGCCAGATTGGATGTCGGGTGGGTCGTCTGGAGGAATGTCGGTCTGACTTGTCAAGGTATCCGGGGGGTTTGTCGTTTCAAGCAGTTGTGACAAATTAGCAATTTCATGAGGGAGCCGAATCGTGGAGCCAGGACCGGTGATACTGTTCATTGGCGCGTATTCAGTCATGCTAGGTAGTTGGAGAGGTGGATTTGTACTTGAGGCTGTTTGTGATAAACCCACTAATGGCGGGACGGAAGACTCCAGATTGGTAGATTCTGGTTGCGATTGGTATGCGATTCCGCGTACATGTTGAACGAGGGGAATCCCCATCCGCGGATGATCGTTCAGGAGTTGATCAGTATGACTTGTGATACCTAGACGCCGTTGTTGATTCGCAAGCCTGAGCCGATGTTGCTCGAGCGGTATTCCTAGTCGCTGTTGCTGCTCCGAATAGTTGCGGGCTAAGCTACTCCTCATTGGCGGGCTATAAATGTCGTGCCAGTGGTTTGCGCCATCCCGATTGGCCGAGTCATAATCGGGGTCAGAAACACCTGTTCGGCTGGAGTTGAACTGCAGCGATGTATATTGACCCAGAAAATACAGAGGGGCGTGAGCATCCTCTAGAAGGTCTAAAGGCGGATTCATTTCAAAGGGCATCTCGCTGACTTCAGAGTTTCTCGGAGCCGCTTCTTCTGCATTTGTGTAGGGTCCTGCTGTCGGTCGGTGATGTGTCATGTTGAGCCAGAAGGGCTCTGCAGTCAGTTGGTGAGAAGATGCCGAGTTAGCCGGGGAGGGGTCAGCAGTCGGTCGGTGGTATGTCAAGTTGAGCCAGGACGGCACTGTAGTCGGTGGGTAATGAGAAAAGTGTACCGATGGTGGCATCGCAGTCACTTCAGGTTGAGATGCTGAGTTGGCCCCTGAAGAGCCCGGAGTTACATCAGGCTGAAATGGATCGAAAGGTCTCAAAGTTACTTGGTGAGACGATAATGAGTTAGCGCTTGGAGTCACATCAGGCTGAGATGATGAGTTAGCCCCTGAAGAGCCCAGAGTCACATCAGGCTGAAATGGATCGAAAGGTCTCAAAGCCGCTCGGTGAGACGATGATGAGTTAGTCCAAGGAGGTCCCATTGCCACATCAGGTTGAGATGTTGCGTTGACCCCTGAGGAACCCGCAGTCACATCAGGCTGAGATGCATCGAGAGGTCTCAAAGTCACTCCGTGAGACGATGACGAGTAAGCCCACGGAGGCCGCATAGTCTCATCAGGTTGGGACGTGGAGTTAGCCGTAGACGGCGCTCTAGTAACATCGGGTCGGGACGTCGAGTTAGCCCTTGGAGTCACATCAGGCTGAGATGTTGCGTTGACCCCTGAAGAACCCGCAGTCACATCAGGCTGAGATGTTGCGTTGACCCCTGAGGAACCCGCAGTCACATCAGGATGAAATGGATCGAAAGGTCTCAAAGTCACTCGGTGAGAAGATAATGAGTTAGCCCTTGAAGTCACATCAGGCTGAGATGATGAGTTAGCCCAAGGAGGTCTCACTGCCACATCCGGATGAGATGAAGTGAGAGGTCTCAAAGTCACTCCGTGAGACGATGACGAGTAAGCCCACGGAGGCCGCATAGTCTCATCAGGTTGGGACGTCGAGTTAGCCGTAGAAGATGCTCTAGTAAAATCGGTTTGGGACGTCGAGTTAGCCCTTGAAGTCACATCAGGATGAGATGCTGAGTTAGCCCACGGAGGTCCCATAGTCACATCAGGATGAGATGATGAGTTAGCCGTAGAAGGCGCTCTAGTAACATCGGGTTGGGACGTCGAGTTAGCCCTTGAAGTCACATCCGGATGAGATGAAGTGAGAGGTCTCAAAGTCACTCCGTGAGACGATGACGAGTAAGCCCTTGAAGTCACATCAGGATGAGATGAAGCATTAGCCCTTGAGGTCACATCAGGATGAGACGATGAGTTGGCCCTTGAAGTCACATCAGGATGAGGTGTCGAACTACTTCTTAGCGTCGCCGCAGTCACATCGGGCTGAGACGCGGAGGTTGCTGCAGCCGCCTGCGGGTGAGCGGACGACGAGTTCAGCGTCGCGTCAGGGTCGTCAGGAGGGGGAGGGCCCCGCCAGAGAGAACGGAAGTTGACTTCGGGAGGATAAAGCGAGTCGTGGGCCACGGAGCGGACCTCGCTGCGGTGGGACGCGACGAGCTGGCGGAGACGCGGGATGCCGCGCAAGTGGGACCACGGATTCTGGCGATCGGTGGGGATACTGGCATCGTGGGCGTCGTCGTCGGCGGCGGCATCGTCGGAAGCGTACGAGTCGGACAGGGCGTCCGACTCGAACAAGAGGGCGATGTCGTCGGACAGGTTCGCGGTCTCGTAGTTCAAGG
>JAKTSS010000256.1:0-11694 GCA_030580355.1 Debaryomycetaceae sp. yHKB357 | reverse complement strand
AAAGTACAGGGTTTTTGCCCTCAGAGAAAGCTTTGCCGTCTTCACAAGGAACAATTGAAAATGGGTTAGTGGGTTCTTCAACAGTCTCGCAGCCCGCTTCATCAGATGACTCGGTATCGCTTTCAGCCTCATCCGGTATCATCAGTTTGCCCATGAAATCTCGTGCCCAGCGCTGCCATTGCGGGATGTATTTGTCGTCCACATCGTAGGGAATCAAGCAAAGCCGCTTTCCAACAACCAGAATAGTTAAAGATGAGAGCCAAAAGTATGAAGTGTCGAACTTATCAATGTCTGCACGGATTTCCTTCTCTTCTTGCTCCAATACATCAAGAGCAGACGGTTCACAGTCGCACTGTGCACGTAAATTTACCACCAACTCTTCATGATAGACTTTCAGCATTTCTATAGCTTCTTCCGCCAACGCATCCCTCACTTTTACGACATTCCATACCTGTTCTTCCATATCTGTATCGGCGGAGTCAACGCGCTCAAACGTAAGTCTTCCGCCTGCTACAGATATTTGTTCCAACAAGTAAGTGTTCACGACCCCGGGATGGAGGTTGAAAGCTCGGAGCTTGGTATAGAAACTTGCTTCAGGCAGCAAGAGTAACTGGTGATGGGCAGAGAGGACGGCGTCATGCCACTCTGCCGTATAAGTATTTGTTTGTTTCTGCCAGCGGTAAACGAAATGTTTATCGCCGCGAGCCTCGAAATTGCGCTTCTCCTCGATCGCATTCCGTCTCTCAGACACTTGTAGTTTATCTATTTGAGTGAACAAGTCTTTCGCCGGAGTAGCTCCGAAGGTGCTGTTCCAGTTGATCTTTGGCTGCGGCATAAGTGTGGTCTGGCCAATCCCATCGGTTCCCCTCACGTGCTGAAAAGTTGTGGCCTCCGCTGAGAAAAACATTTTAGGCTGCGGCTTCCAGTCCACTCCAGCAGCAATGTCTGAAAACGCTAGCTTCTTCGCACGCAATCGCGCGTTGTTGTTGACGGCCGCGGTCGCTACCGCGTCAGCAGCAGCAGCATTTTACTATGTTTCTTTGCAGCAGCTGTCTCCAGGCTCCGGCTCCGGCTCGGACGCGAAACTGCCGTCCCGAAAGTCCAAGAAGCGCTCGAAACCCTCTCGCGACGCGCCGACAAGTGCTGATTCTTCCAGCGATCTGCCCTCTAGTGATAATGCTGCAACCAGCAACACCTCCAAGTCATCCAGAACAAAAACTCGCGCTATTTATCCCGTAGATGAGGACGGGAAACCGGCAATCACGCCGGAAGTCCTTGCATCGGCATCTCAACAAGACAAGGCAGCTTGGGCCTTGGCATTGAAGGAGGACGGTAATTCTGAGTTCAAGAAGAAAAACTACTCCGACGCAATTGTCTACTATTCCTCTGCCCTTTTGATAAAGGAGGATCCTGTGTTCTACTCTAACCGCTCCGCATGTTACGCCGCTCTAGACAACCATCAGGGCGTAATTGATGATACTACCAAGGCCATCAATTTGAAACGCGACTACACCAAGTGTATTTTGCGCAGAGCCACATCTTACGAAATTCTCGAGGAGTATGAAAATGCCATGTTTGATTTGACGGCCTTGACGATCCATGGTAACTTTGAGAATAAGGGTGTCGAACAGGTGTTGGAGCGTGTTCTCAAGAAACATTCCATCAAAATTGCAGAGTCAATGCCCCCGAACGATAGCTTACCCTCGGCCTCTGTCACCAGTGCATTCTTTGGTGCCTTCGCCCCGGAAACTATTCCTGTAGTCGCAAATGACGAGTTCGAGGAGGCTGACAAATATTTGGTCGACGCCCTCAACCGCATCAAGGGCAATACCGTAAGCGGCTACGACGAAGCCGATGCATTGTTGAAGCAGGCGGTAGAAGCGTACAAAGTTGAAGAGTTGTCGAGCGATTCTCCCGCTGCAGCTCGCGCTGCTATCGCCCTCGAGTACGCCGCATCTTTTGCATTCTTGAGAGCTAATTCTGAGGAAGCTACCAGCATGATCACCCGGGCGATTGCCCTCGCCCCACGTACCCGTGCGTATGTTTGCCGAGCCTTGATCAATGCCGACAAACAGTCGTATGCTGACGCTGTCAATGACTTTGAGACGGCCAAGAAGCTCGACCACAACAATCCCGATGCGTACTACCACTTGGGACAGTTTTATTATCTCACCGGCAACTTGCCGTTGGCGGAAGAGAATTTCAGCCGCTCCAAGGAGTTCAACCCAGATAACGTCTACTCTTACATTCAGTTAGCGTGTATTGCCTACAAGAACGGTGATCTCTCGGGCGCTTCCGACAAGTTCACAGAAACGAAGCTCAAGTTCCCCACTGCACCAGAAGTCCCCAACTATTACGGCGAGATTTTGGCCGATAGTGGTGATATCGTTGGGGCATGCAAGCAATTCGATATTGCTGCCAAGTTGCAGCTGGTGTTGCCCACTTTCTCTGTGGGCGCAATGCCGTTGCACAATAAGGCTCTGTGCATCACTCGCGAGAGCCAGGAAAGAATCGATGAAGCCGAGGAGCTTCTAGTCGCTGCATGTGCGATAGACCCCAAATCGGAGTTGGCCCGTATCTCTTTGGCGCAAGTAAAGTTGCAGAGGGAACAGGTTGACGAGGCCATCAAATATTTCGAGGAGGCACTGAAGTTGGCGCGGACGTTTGAAGAGAAGGTGCAGGCAATCTCTTTTGCCGAGGCCACCAAAATGCAAAAGCGGATCCGCAGTGACCCCGTGTTGGCCAAAAAAATCAATGACGTGATGCGGCAGGCGGGCATGATGCCATATTAGGGCAGAGTAGGGATTTTAAAGCCAGGGTCGGGAGGTGGCTTCTTGCGTGTACGTGACTTTTTTGTAAACAATATAACCACACTGTATATAGGTTATTTTGCAGTTTCAGCTTTATCGTACCAGGGTCTCCTGTGCTTGTTGTGTATGAATAGGGAGGTCGGCGCGGCGTCTAGTCTTTGAAATAGAGACCATGAAGACTTTTGTTGCAGCCAAAAAAAGTACTTTTTTGCAGCCTTTTTGCACCGGTGAGCTCCAGTCCTAATCTAAATAGAACCACCACAACCATGCAGCTGTTTTTCCGCTCTATCGTCTCCTCGCCCAAACGCACATTCTATGACCCGCAGTACAATTTCGAGCATGATTTGGCTTTCATCACCTCGCAGCTTATTGTTTGCTCCGCGCCGTCCGACACTTACCCGCTGGCGCTCTACCGATACCTGCTAAAATCACTAGTTTTCTGGCTCAAGCAGCAGCAAATCGCGGGTAAAGTATCGCAATGGCACATGTTCAATCTACGGAGTGAGCATCAGGGGTACGCGGATAGCGAGGTGCAGTTCCGCGTGAGCCATTATCCCTTTCCGGATCATCATCCGCCAACACTTGCGATTCTTGAGAACTGCGTCCTGAAGTTATACTCATTCCTCTCACAAAACCCTAAAAACACAGCAATAGTGCACTGTCAAGAAGGCATGGGCAGACTGGGAACTATTTGTTGTGCATACTTGATGTATGCGCGCAAAATAGCCGGTTTGCTGCCACTACAAGTTTCTGAAGCTATCCAGATTTTCAGCGCCAAGCGTATGCGCTCATTTGCCGGAGATGCAGTCTCAGTCCCTTCTCAGAAGCGATACCTTGAATACTGGTACGTTTACTTGAACGCCAGCAAGCCGCTTACCACATTTACTCTGGAACCACGGATCCGTGCCGTCTCGCTCAAGAATTACTCCTTCTCGGCGACTGTGGTTGATCAACAAGTAAAAGAAAAAGTCATGGCGCTCAACATCAAGATCGGTGGCTATAAAATTAGTTCAGACCTGCGGCGCGCCCACAACTTGAAAGTGGTTTGTTCGGTTACCGCGGATAATTGTGAAATCACAATTGATCGCAAAAGCAAAGCCGTGGATATCGCGTTCAAACCGGAGACATGCTTGATCGCACAGGGGGCAATGACTGACCGCGCGATGGATGTTTTTATTAATTTCAACGGTTGGTGCTACACATGGTTCAACATGGAATACGAGGCCACGATTCATTCTCAGCGAGCATTCACTGTGGATTGGGACAACATTGACGGGTTCATCGGACGTGGCTACAAAGGAAGGAAGCTTTTCGATTCACTACATGTGGTGTATGGCTGATGAGATGTTGCATTCTAGACTCGTGAAATACGAGATTTTAATTCCGTAGAATCCACAAAAGCGAATAATCGGAGTCAGGCATCATATATCCGCGGTCTCCAGTTTTGAAAAGAATACGCGGGAACAAAGCCGGCATTTGTCATATTTTGCCGCTATTCGTCACAGTGAAAGCGTCGGCAGCTCAGAGGAGTGTATCTTCAAATTTGAGTGACAGAAGCCACAAGAAACCACTTAATGTGAAACTACCGATAAGAAAGATAACAGGTAGATCCCGGCTGATAAGCTAAAGTTGGTTAACGCCGATCGTACGGAAATTTTCCCGCGAAAGATATTTCCCAAATAGGAAAACGGCGCGCATCAGAACCACGATCTCTGACCGCATTGACCTTCCTATTGTGGAAAAAATTGATCCGTTATATGCAAGTAGATTAGGCATTTGACTGGGGATATCAGACCGATAACTCCTTGCTTCCCCGCAATATAAAAAGGTGGATTCTTCCATGGGGATGATCTACTCTACCTCTCAATTGCAGTCATGTCCCCCATGATCCACCCCTTCCAGAGCGTCCAGGATTACGAAGTGGCTCTAGCAGCCAAATTGATAAAAGATGCTCATGCCGCCGACGGCCATCTCCATTTTGTTCAGGTTGACCGCGCCGATCCTCCAAAGAACGATATGAAAGAGTACTTGCAAGCCGAGCATGCAGGATTGCCCTTACCCGAAATCCCGCGTGTATTGTACGTCTATTACTACACCAGAAAAACCGTCTTCAACAAGGCGCTTGTCAATGTGACCGCAAAACACATTATCACAAAGACCCAGTTACCCAAGGGCGTCGTTGGCCCCTTCTTGCCCGATGACTACTTGCACTGGGAAAAGATCTGTTTGAATCACCCCAAAGTGCTCGAGGAAATTGACAAGTTGAAGTTGCCTCCTGGCTACTCCGTGAGAACGGACCCGTGGATATACGCTACCGACGACGTCAACGAAACTAGAGCATTGGTGCAGTTTTTTATGTATGTCCTTGCTGGTAACGGCCATACAGAGTCTAACCACTACTCCTTGCCTTTGAAGTTTTCTCCCGTGTTTGAGTGTTTCACTGATGAGTATATTCGTACAGACCACTTGCCGGGCGGCTTTGATCACACTACCATTCCAACACAGCCATGGCAGCAGGTCGATTGTGTTGAATACCACCCTGACTTGAATGGAGAGAGCGTGTTGAGGGAGATCAAACCGTTAATAATCAGCCAGCCGGAAGGGCCTACTTTCAACATCGACAAGGGCAAAGTCCAGTGGCAGGGTTGGGAGTTCCGAGTCGCGACCAGTGCTCGGGAAGGTTTCGTTATTTATGATGTCTGGTTCAAGAAACGGCAGTTGTTTTACCGCATTTCTCTCTCTGAAATGACGGTTCCCTACGGCGACCCGAGGGCGCCCTACCATCGCAAGCAAGCTTTCGACTTGGGCGACTGCGGATTTGGAGTCAACGGTAATCGCTTGGGCTTGGGATGTGACTGTTTGGGAGTTATTCACTACTTGGACACCGTTGTTTCCGACGGTGACGGCAAACCATGTGTTCTTCCCAACACAATTTGCATGCACGAACAAGACAATGGATTGCTCTACAAACACGTCAATTTTCGTACTCAGGCGCCGGTTGTGGCTCGAAAAAGAGAGTTCATCGTCCAGACAATTGCAACTGTCGCAAACTACGAGTACATTATCAACGTCAAGTTTATCCCCGATGGTAGTATCGAGATTGAGACCCGTGCTACGGGAATCTTGTCTACCATGCCCATTGACCCAGATGTGAAAGTTCCCTGGGGAACTATTGTGGGCCCGAACGTCATGGCGGCCTACCATCAGCACCTCCTCTCGTTCCGCATTGATCCCGCTATCGATGGCCACCAGAATTCGATCGTCTATGATGATGTTGTAAAGATGCCGGTAGATGATTTTAACCCATATGGCGTTGGGTTTGTGACGGAAAGAAGTTTCGTGGAGAAGGCCGGCCACGTGGAGCAGTCTCCGTTTACCAGCCGCACTTGCAAGATTATTAATGAAAGCAAGATAAACCCCGTTTCGAGAACTCCTGTGGGATACAAAATCAACATGCCCGCGAAGCAGATGCTTGCTATGGATCCATCTTCATTCAACACCAAGAGAGCCAAATTTGCTACCGAGCAGATTTGGGTTACCAAGTATCGCGACCACGAATTGTTCGCTGCCGGTGAGTTCACTAATCAGTCGCAAACTGACACGGGTATTGGCGAATGGGCCAATTACAAGGATCGCGTTCGCAATGAAGACCTCGTGGTGTGGGCTACCATGGGATTTACCCACATTCCTAGAGCAGAGGACTTTCCGGTAATGCCGGTTGAGACTCACACCATCCACTTGCTGCCTGCTAACTTTTTCGATCGCAATCCTGCCTTGGACCTTCCTCAGTCGACCAATTCATTTAACAAGTCAAAGTTATATCTGTCAAAGTCTGGTGACGAGGAAGGCTGCTGCCAGAGCGTTAGAGACACCCACATTTCTTAGACAGTAAGGCCAATTACGAATTATTTTACACGTTTTACATTCGACTATGTAAAACATGAGTCATTTTCTGCATTATGGTAGTTGTATTCTCCCCATCTATCGCATGCTGCGGCCAAACTTTTTATCAAAGTTACTGATTGAAATTGCGGGTACGTCCAGTGAGCAGAGCCCACGTCTACCGCCCAAAACCCCTCAATTGTTTGTACTGCACATACAAAGCAGCACCAATACCCGCATGTGTCTCCGGTTTGGCTGCAAAATTAAACGACTACCGTTGCCGGCACACATTCGCCAAAACTTACCTAAATTTCCACTGCAAGCAGTAGGTTTCTTGGCCACTGGAACTATAAACTGACCAATATCCGAACGATAATAAAAAGAGCCAGATTTTGTGAACGTGTTGTCATACACAAAGAGTTGTAGGTTATTCCGAATGAGCAAGCATTATTTGTGTGTGGTTGCTTGATTGTGTGGATAAAAGTGCGGAAGAGGTTACGCAGGTGAACATCGGTGAGTTGTCTCGGGAATTTGATGCTTCCACTCTACATCAGTTTAAATTTATTTGTAGGCAACGGACAAGTTACCACAGCAACAGAAGCATGTAAACCATCTGAATGAATAGGCAGAGATGTTACAATCGTCGAGAGACATTGTCATAGATACACAAACCACCTAGTAACCCCTGTTAGTCAAATCTCTGAATCTTGCCACTTACTATAAAAGCTGACCTATTTCTTCATGACTATTCAACTGTACCAGCGATGAGAGTTTTTACCAAAACGATACTTTTCTCGAACTTAGCTGCGGCCTTTGATATCAACGTAAATTGCGGGAACACTTGTGCTGACCTCGTCGCAAACTCAAATCGCTGTTTCAACCGGTTGGACTATGCATGCTTATGCGAGAAGTATTCCCATCTAAAGGATTGTTTCATCAATCAGTGCCAGCTCGGGGCGCCAGCTTTAATTAGTGAATATGATAAACTCTGTATCCGCAGAGATTGACGCCACAATCAACGTGTTGCATGTAGTTAGTCAAAAACTTGAGCGCCTCTTCATTCTTTACCTTCTTTCAGAAGACATTCAAAAGTAGTTCAATTGAAAGGGCTTAGCTATCAGTAATGCAAGGTGTCACCCGCAGATATCACCTTGGATCCTTGCATCAAGAAAAAAACTCACAAATTCGGAAACAGGGGAGGTCTCTTTCATGCAAGATATTTGAATCTAGCGCCAGATCAGGAGGTGTAAAAAGGAAGTTTTGCCGCAGACACTTCGGCAAGCGACAACATGGAATGCTAACCGGTTGATTCAACGATCAAGATCTCAGTTATGACGACCATAATGCGACGACCATAAGTTGCGACAGCTGTGGTAGTATTCCTGCTCTCTGACTACAAAGAATAGCAACTTCATCTCATACTATTGTTTGCAAGTGCATTGCCAGAAGGTGGCATCTGATGTTCCGATAATATAATTTTATTTCGCGCCAGCAGGAGTCGGTGTTTCTGAATGAAGGTCTAGCCTTCACCTGATTTTAATACACCATCAGGTGGTTACGCCTTAATGCTTCATGATGTATTCGAGATACTAGCGGGTATCCCGGCTTCTCCATCATCATACAGTATGGAGTTATTCTCCCCAGCAACGATTATGCGGTAGCAACTTTGACAGTTAGAACTTCTCGAGCCAGCGTGGTGGGGTAAACTTTTCTGGGGCATACCTCTTGAAATATAAATCACTGCCAGTTTTCGAGAATAACAAAGCTGTACGGCCATGAAAGTTGCAGCACCGGTTCACGCTTTTCTCTTTGGTCTAGCTATGGCCAGTGAGCCTGAACCCACGACTCCATGCGCGCTTGCTTGTGCCGGAAGGACAGCTCGCGACAACCGCTGCTTCAATAGACACCATTATTCTTGCGTGTGCGAAATTTACCCTGATCTCAGACGTTGCATTCGCATAAACTGTCCTGAGGAGGAGGAAACCCTGGGAAACTTTTGGAAAAAAATCTGCAAGTGGGAAGATTGAACAGAATTTTTGTTCAAATAGCTCTGGTGAGCTTTATGCATTTTTAGGGTAAGAGTGTCGCCCCAGAGGAACCTGGGAATGTCAGTCGTTATGTTTTTAGTCGCCAATGCGGAGCCAAATCACGCATCCCGGATTTACTTGTAGAGATGCTTCGAGCGCGAAGTTTCCAACTGTAGTGGGTCGGCAATTTTCGGTCACAGGTACGATAAATTGATACTTGAAAGTACAGCCTTCTATAACTTGATCCTTACGCACACCACAAATCGAGGACGTCCGTAGGGCCCCGCCTTAGCCAAATAGTGTACAAGATCCGTTGGCGTAGCCGTCTGAGTCACTGCTTCCCATTTTTTCAAATTGCTGGGCGAATTTCACATGCTGGCCGTCGATTTGATATTTCGCGATACATCAAGTTGCAACCGTTGCGACATGTAAACCATTTGATGAGATACAAGGAATTTGTGTGAGTGCATTCATACAATACGCACAGGGATATTTGAATCTTGCGCGTGGTTGATAGGTTGCTATGTCGGATTGAAGCAAAATTCTGCCAGTAGATACTCCATAAAGCCTTATTCTATCAAGTTCTGAACGCAATCAGGCTGGAAGAATTGTCCATTCTTTAGTTCACACCTGATTATCCAGCGGAAGAGTAATTCAAGGCGTGCCCGAGCTGTATATTAGTGTGGTTGAGCAAACTCCCTTGTGTGTGGTGTGTAGATTTGGCTAGTTGCGTGTGGTTTTGCAGTGGGGCGTGACGTATCACAGAAAACAAAGTGCGACGAGGCCTCGACTTCAAAAGCTGTTGTCGCAACCAGAAATGCTGCGACACATTAAACAAAGTGGTTGCCTCGACGTCACGATTGTGTGATCAAATTTATTGCGGTCCCACATCGGCAGTGCTGGAAATCGCACCAATTTAGAGAAGCCTGGGTAGACTTACCACAATCAAAGCTGGCTTTGCTATTCGACGGTCTTATGGCGAGATAAGAGTAGCGTTGTATATAAAGCAGGCCGTTCATGTGCAATTTCTTCGCCACACTACAATGAAACTTTTCGGCAATCTATTTCTCTTGACTTTGGCTGTGGCCGAAGAGATCAACTATGACTGTGGCATTAAATGCGCCGAATCAGTCGCTCGTGATAACGGTTGTTTGAACAGGTTGGATTATTCTTGTTTGTGCAAACATTACTCTTCCTTAAGGTTTTGCATTGCATTTGACTGCACCAAAGAAGCTTCAGCGATAGTTAGCTATTACGACAAGCTTTGCGTTGCGAAGAACTGAATCATGCTTCAACTTTAAATGTATACTGCATGACAAAAACACCAACACTCATTTCGAAATTCTTTCAATCGGTAGACAATCCTGTAGATCCGCAAAACATTAATTGAAATATGTCGAGCAGCGCTCGAGGCGCTCGATCGAGTTGTCATAGGTTCTTGATTTGGTGATGAACATTCGTGGAAATAAGGGAAGCGCGCCTTAAGCAAATGTTTTACCCATGACGCCAGAATCAAAAGCAAGAAATTTGGCAAATATGCTGGCAGTACGTAAATTGTGTGATTGAACGCGTCCGGTCAATATGGCGCAATAGCTGAAGCTGTAGTGGTAGTGTTTCGACAAACAATGAGAATCAAGATGCGTTGTGCGGATCTGTGGCCGGTGGCCGCGTACAAATCGGCTAGTTCTAGGGACTAGGCCTGTCATGCCTTTTGGACGAGAGCCGGTGAATTAAGGCGGCCAATTTCGTGGTTCTGGCCTTTGACCAAAGGCAGACCGCCATCTACATCCGAAAGCAAATTTCTAGAGTGGTTGGGAAGGGGGTGTAGAAAAGGCACGTTGCACTGCATAGTTCTGACCGCGATGTCGCATGTTCACGCTACACTAATCGTGGGGAGGGGCCCTGATAGAAGCCGAGTGTAAGTGGGAGTCACGCAACATATTGCCCATATCCGCCATGAAGTAGAAATAAGGATCTGCAACGTAATAACAACCATGACATGGCAAGGGGTCGCATGTGTTGATATGGCCTTGACCTACTCTAGCGAATCCAGTCTACTCTGAATGTACTTCTAGTGTCTTTTTCGTCATCAATCGGAATACAAAAGATCATCATTCGTCGATGCTTTTGAGCGCGGAGTGTCAACGAAGATCAATCGAGTCGGTAGTATGGAAGAGAAAAAAACGTTGCGGTAAAATCTACCATCACCCATTCAAGTTATGTACGCATGAAAAAAAGAAAGTAAGTAAAGTGGGGCCCCACCGAGAGGCTGTTTCAGCAACATCCGTTGACGTAGCCGTCAGTGTCAACGCTCAAAAACATATTGGCCATGAACAAGTGAATGCCGCGCGTCGATGTGACGGTCCTCTCACGACCGCTGGTATGATTTCCCGCATTACACTTCTCGGTTACGGTCATTTTGCCACAAAAACAGAATAATAAGGTGTCCAAGCGATGCATGTAACTGCATCTGTACAATGCATTCGAAAATAGCTGAATTTCGTCGCAAATTGTTGCCATGACTCTCCACCAAAATTTTTTAGGTATAAATCAGAGCCTTATTAAACTTAGGTTGTCGTTACTGCCCGAAACTTGAGCAAGTTTCTGCTAGACAAAAGGCAACACTACAATAATCACACATTCCTAATCGTGAGGTGTACTCCAGGGGTTGTTTAGGTGGTGGTGCGCTAGTGCGATTGAGAGAGATTATTTGGGTGGATGTGTGGTCAGAGAGTGAGCGGTTACACGAGTAGTTGCATGAACAGCCGCAAGCGACAATCCGTGAGTGCGTGTGCCATTACTGGTATACGAGTGGCGTGAGTGCATGCTTGGGGGGTTGCGTGAGGTTTCCAAATAAGGCGCGACGTAACACGTAAAACGGATGGCGACAAAGGTTCAGCTTAAATGGATGCCATGGTAACAAGCGATGCAGTGATCCAGCAATCATGGAGACCGCTTCGCAGTCGATAGTGAAA
>JAKTSS010000255.1:0-18301 GCA_030580355.1 Debaryomycetaceae sp. yHKB357 | reverse complement strand
GCCTGATGTTGATCCTCAAGACCGCGGTCGATACCTACTGTAACGCAATAATACGTTAATGTAATATAGTCACCACATCAAGCCCACGGCTACAGAGTCTCCGACAGGTATTCCCCTCAAGAGGCACGCATGTGGTACTTGTTGGGGCTTGCCGGTCTATGCTCTGCCGTCATTGCAGCACTGGGAGTCCGCCTATATATAAACATATTCCGCGTCCCGCTCTACTTTTCGGCTCCCGTGGTTCTTGCCGTTGCGCTCCCCGTCCTGCTCATTTGTCTACTCCCGGCCGACTATGTCATTCACCATTCGTCATCTACGCCTGCGGCTGCTCCCCTCACTGTCATAGCGTGGAAAGTTAACTACTTGCTCACTTTCCTTCTCACCTGGTTGTGTCTTCCTATGCTCCAGGAGTACTTCCGATCGGGTGCATTCGATCACGTTTCGCGCTTGAAGGACGCTGCCCGCAGCAATCTCCGTTTCCTCCTGCTCCAGCTCCTTGCTGGTGCCGCGGCTGTCGTGTACTTGGTCGTCCTGGTTCGCCTCTCGATACTGCACCTTAAATCTCTCATCATCGCCATGGCCCACATTTACTCCCTCTTCTTGGCACTATGGCTTTTGGCCCACGGCATGGTTTCCATTTCATTTTCCGCGTGGCGTGCCTCCAGCTTGCGCCGCTCGACTAACAACTTGTACGCCCTGCTAGCCCGTACTCATGACCACTACCACGATGTGCGTCAGGCTTTCACAGAGGTGGCTAAGATCGTCTTGCACCTTTCCACGCGGCCCGACGCCATTTATCGCGAGCACATTGCTAAACTCGTCCTGCGTATCCCCGTTCCCGAGATTGAAAGAATCCAGCGTCAAGCACAAGATGAAGAGCCGCGCTCGGAGGAAGTCTCTCTTGCCTTTTTGACAAACTTATCCCAGAGTCTAGACAAACACACATTCTCGCTAGAGGCCTTGACAGCCGAGCGGAAACAAACGATTTCACGCCTTATATATCTCGAAAATGTCTTGGCAGCTCGAGATGACCCCTCGTTGCGTCGCTCTCTTGTAGCACCCCACGTACCGGTCCGGTTCCGCTACTGGTACTGCTACTATGTCACGCCCGCTGCATGTGCCTTGGGAGCTCTCCTATACACTTTTGCCGGCGGCATTGTAGTGCAGTCGCAGCTTCTCCACTCGACCCGCTTTTCCCTCATGGATATCCTCATTGAACGCTCTTCTCCCACAGGCATGGCCGTTTACTGTGCTGCCGCTTACGCCTATGTGCTTGGCACTGCGATCTACGCCATGACCACTCTACGCGTCTTCAACAGGTATCGGCTAGTGCCCCGCGCCTCCGATCCCGTATCCGTATGCTTCTACGCCACCTACGTGGCCCGTCTCGCAGTGCCGCTCGCATACAACTTTGTAACTCTTCTCGTGCTGCGTGCCCTGGCGTTCGAGACTTGGTACGGTGCCCTGATCCACTTGACAGGCCCGTTGAACGCGCTCAACGACTGGGCCCCGCGCCTTATTGTTGTCCCGATGCTATTGTCGGCGTTCAACGCCTATCGTAGAGTTTTGGACCGGCTAGGCTGGGCCGAGGACTCGGAGTACGCTCTTGACGAGGAAGGAGTGTTGGCGTCGCCAACGGTGTGGCGCATTGCTGAGGGCAAGCGGATCGTGGAGCGGGAGCGGATGCGGCCTCATTCCTCTGACACGAGCTCTGGGCCCCATCGTGTCCGCCTCGGCTTGCATTCTGGCCAGGTCGCCGTTCCGTACCGTGATGCGTCGACGGCGCCGCCTTCGCCCATGTGGGAACGGTGGCAGCGTGCTGTCCGGGGAATCATTGGCCAAGAACGATACACCGACGCCGAAGCGGACTTGCCGGAACTCGAGCTGCTACGCGGAGACGACTTTGAGTACGACAGTGACCCTCAGGAGCAGGTGGTGGTGTAAACGGCGGGATATATGGGGAGGGGGGCGCGGTGCATCACCGTGGTCACGATATTTCGCCTTAATATATGCCCCCACACTACAACACCATCGTGAGAGCTACTCCGGTAATTTCTGGGCAGGTTCCAGGCAACAATCGAGTTTTGATGTTGTGATGTTCTCCCGTTGTGACGGGTAGGTCATGCTTCGTTGCAACAATGATGATCCCGTCCGGAGTTGCAATTCAGCTTGCTGGGTAGCACAGTGTCAGAATACAAAAGTGGAACACGATGCGTAACGTATCTTGTAACTCGAGAGGAAGCTATACCGAACTGCACACTACATCTCAATCGATGTGTGCCGGTGGAATAGTATGACACACACCAGAAGCTTGATTTCGAGTCTCTGCTGGCCTTGAGGCACCTGTTTACTGCGGAGCTGTATCGCCACATCGGCCAGAAGATGTGTCAAAACGTGAGCTCGCCCGTGAGAAGTCGTCGTCATCAAATCACACAGCCTTGTTGACGCGACAAGAAATCAATTAACGGTTCAAGGTGCCCTGTTACTTTTGCATTTACTTCTACAAACCTGATGTGCTGGTCATGTCCCATCTGCCGCATCAAGGGGCTTGGCAAAGCGAAACCGTCGTCATTTCGTCTCTTTTCTCCGCGCCACATCCCTCTTATCGCCCGATGGCAGACACTTGGTGCTCGCAGTCGTCACAAGTGGCGTGAGCAGGGCCACTTTTGTCTGTATACGACCTTTTCGCGCGGTAGCTTTTGAATGCCTCGTCGGATTACTGCTTGTTGACTCGACGTAACTTGAAATCGCAATATTGCTGATACAAGCGTGGCGTGTATCAGGTGCCTTTGGCCCCCATTTTGAAACGCGACATGTGTCCTTTGTTTCTTATGTTGCCTTTGGGTGGCGCAATCGTCAAATACAACAATACAGGGAAGATTAGCACTGTCCTTGCAAGAAGATCCTCCACACCAACACGCTGGTAACCACGCAAGGGCAAAACAGACACTTTCGCAACCATCTCGACCGCGTTTGAACGATTCACGAGGAACTATTGTGCGGCAATGCCATACTCTTTTTCAAGCCGACAAATTCCGACTACTTAAGTGACCATTGTCCGGGTGTTCTTCTCTATCGAGCATCAGCTTCTTGTTTACCATGATTTTTTCGATTCTTTTCACGTTTATGTTATCATTCGCACCGACGGACGCGAATCCGACCACCAAAGACGTTCCCCCGTCTGCAACCTCTTTCGAGGCGTTCCTCAGGGATGCGAGATCGCCCGAGTGCACGCTCAGTCCCGAGCAGATCAATGCCTCCTTACATGAGTGCATTCGGAGACGGTTCGAATTTGACCTGAAATTCGGTAAGCCTCATACGGTTCCAGCAAATACGTATAAGGTGTGGCACGAGCAATTTGAAGGATTCCCAGCCAAGTGCTTCCCCAGGCCCTACGAGTTTGCCATGGAGGCGATCGGATCGAACGACCTAGCGGAGGCCCACTACGAGGAGTTCCAGCAGGCCGTGCAGGACGTTGAGAACAACACGGGCATTGAATCATTCTACCGTGACGCGGTCCTCCGCAACTTGACGCCCGCGTACGCGTACATCTACTGGCGCAGGGGCGAGGAAGAGTTGGCGGCATTCAAGGATGACACCCTTTATCCCAAGGCCTCCCGAGCTACCCAGGCGTTGAAAGGAAAAGTCAACAACGAGTGGTACAAATCGTTTTCGTTGGCAAGTGTCTGAGGTCGCGATAAGAAGTTCGCAGCGGAAACAAAGCGTATCAGCCTCTCAGTAGGCAAGTTAGTATTGTACGGTAGTGATAAATGTGTAGTGTGGTCGAAGTTTTTAGCGAGATAATAATGCTGGGAGGGCACCAGCAAGCGAGAGACCAGGCCCAGGTCTCGCGCGTAGGGCATGGTGTCCGCCAGTAGTACATTAACAGCGGATTGAGTGTCCTCGAATCGGGGGGTAGTACCGGGACGAGGTGATAGCCAGTGTCGAACCCGCAACCTCTTTGGAACATGCATGTTTTGTCCAAGCGCTGCAGCCTTCAAGGCGATCAAGAAAAGCAGCATCACCGCAGACCACACTTCCTGCACCGGGGCTCTTGTCTTGATGATCTACGGATTGTGTTTCCTCGACTATACCCTGCCCCACCCGCGAGAATAGCCGTCAACAAATAGAACCCGCTGCTCCGGGAAACTTGCGCGTTACACATCATGAGAACCAGTATACGCACGGTGTCCACCACTATACTGGTGCCTATCGTGTCCAAGTTCTCGCCGCTGAATAACCGACTACGCGTGCCCCTACTAAAAGCGCCCCTGCACTTGGGCCACTACTCCTCCCGCCTCACGCGCCGCACCAACGAGGACGCCTACTCGGCGTCGCTCCTCAGCATCTCGGCTCTGCGCCACGTCTTCTGCTTCGGCGTTTACGACGGGCACGGCGGCAGCGAGTGCGCCGACTACTTGGCACGCGTCTTGCCGCACGAGATTGAGCGGTGCGCCACGCTCTGCTCCCACCCCTCGGAGCAAAAGACTATGGCCCGCCACTATGCCCAGCTGATCGGCGGCTACTGGAAGCGCTGGCTCAAGCATCTGGACGCACTGTTTGCCGCCATGCACAGCCGGGCCAGCGACATTGTCTTGACGCACTACGACCGCATACAAGACGACATGCACCTCAGGCTACCGCTCGCATACCTCCATTGCGACTATTTTTTGTGTCAAGGCGAGGAGTTCACTCTGGGGTCCACCTGTACTCAAGCCTTTCTCGAGACGCTCCGGCCCTTGCTGGTCGCGGTGCCCACGCCGGTGGAACCCTACTTCGCGCGGGATCAGGTGGCACAGCTCACAGTCGCCCAGGTGGGCGACTCGCGCGCAATTCTCGTGGACCGGAACGGGCTAGCACACGGCTTGACTACCAACCACCATCCGCTGAACCCGCACGAGGCGCAGCGGCTCCAGCGGTACGCCGCCGACTGCTTCCTCACGGACTCGTTCGGCGAAGAGCGCTTTGTGGCGCTTGCTAACACGCGGGCGTTTGGCGACGCCAACTATAAGCACATGGGCGTGTCCGCCGAGCCTGAGGTGCGGCAGTGGGTGGTGGGGTGTGCGGAGACGATACGGCAGACGATGCTGCCGCGCGAAATCGCAGAGTACACCATTGGCGGCAAGGGCGGCGACGAGGGCTTTTTGGTGCTCTGTCTGGACGGAGTGACCAACTTTGTGAGTGACCAGGAAGTGGCCGATATAGTCATGGCGCGGTACAACAACCGGCCGCATAGCGAGGCGACAGCACAGGCGTGTGCGGCGGAGGTGGTGCATTTCGTGGAGTACATTGGCGGCAACGACAATGCCACGTGCATCGTGATCAGGCTTGCCGGGTGGGGCAAGTGGGACGTGCTCGACCGGACCGGGGAGTTGCGGCAGTCGCGGATGGACGGGTACAGGCCCCGGGGGAGGGGCTAGCTGTAAAACGGCGAGCTCGAGACTGTGGATGGACTAGTATGATGATGGTGTGTTGTTGTGAGTGATTGGGCAATCATGGCGAGACTATGTTGCACGATCGTGCCGCGCGTCTCTTCATTTGCACCTCGTGGGGTCCCATACCCGCCGCCATGCTAGCGACTTGCGTCTCCTTTACCAGCTCGCACTCTCCTCTCCCGACTCTACCGTGTCGACCCCCGCTGAAGCCGCGCATTGCCTCCGGTGACACTCTCGTCGGCCTGGCCGCTGGCCGTAATGCAAACACCTACGGGCTCTATACTAGAAGCCATGATGAAACTGACACAAAGAATCGTGTGACGAGACAAGCTGACAGGACAGTATGCCGAGACTAGCCCGTACGGCTTTGCGAGAAAACTACCAGCATGTCTGTGCAAAGAGAGTAGCCAGGAGGTCTCTTCAAAGAGACTTTATCGCAAGTTGGTGGCGCGAGACGGTCATTACCTTGAGACTACACGCATGAATCTGTCGCAAAACGCACTAGCATGACGGTTTGATAAGACGAACAAGCAAGACTGTACTGTGAGCTTGACTTGTGAAACTATTATGCGAGACTTATTGGGCACGCAGCATAATGAGACTAGATATAAAGGCAGTGTTACGAGACTGATCATCTAGACTGTGTTGCGAGGCTGAAGAATGTTACAAGACCAAATGGCCAGACCCCATGATGAGACTAGCTCGCAAGTCTGTTTGACGGAAACCTTCAAAAGAAGTATGCTAGAGACCAACTAGCAAGACCATCTGGCGAGCCGGGCAGAGTGGTGAAGCGGTGTAGTTAAAGCATGTTACAGGACTTATTGCCGGACAGTATGATGAGACTAGCCAGTAACATTGCGATGAGAGGGTATTTGAGAAGCCATGTTGTGCTGCTCAGACTCGATTTCGAAACCCACTGCTAGAAAGTGTTATGGATTAGACACCAGGACTGTGTTGCGAGATTAGCTATCACGAAAGTACGACGAAATTTACTTATAGACCGACTAGCAAGATATGTTAATATGACTGGGCACTAGTACATTTCGACGAGACTAATTAGCGAGACGTGCTACGAGACTAATTGACCAGATGGTCGTACGGGTCTGACTAGCAAGGGGTAAAGCACAACGCGACCTCAAACAAAGACGTGAGTAGAGAGCCTCGAGCCGGCATAAACAAGGGTAATACCAGTCCCGTTCAATAGTACTTGAATGGATGGTGTGCTTCTGTAAGATTATGTACAAGACGGGGTGTATTTGGAACATGTACAGGGAAAGACGGGTCATTTTTCGGTAATACGAGCAAGAGAGGGCCCGTGAATCCTAGAGAGTGTGTACGAAATGAGGCCGGTCACTCCTTGAGAGCATTCACAAGAACAGGCCGATAACCCCCTGAGAGCTCTCACAAGAACAGGCCGATCACCCCCTGAGAGCTCTCACAAGAACAGGCCGATCACCCCCTGAGAGCATTCACCAGAATAGGCCGATCAGTTCTTTGAGAATTTGTAGGTGAAGCGTTTCCTGGTGGGGGCGTACTCGCCTAGCTTGGAGCCGACCATTTCATCTGTGATCTGAATCGGAACGTAGACCTTCCCGTTGTGCACCTGGAACGTGAGACCGACGAATTGGGGTAGAATGGTGCAAGAGCGAGCATTTGTGCGGATCGGGGTTTTGTTCTTGATGGCGTCTGCAAGCGGGAGAGGCACGACGTGGGGCCCTTTCCACGCCGAGCGAGCGAGGACGCGTCTGGTGGGAAACATGGTACTTCTTAGTGTGGTAGTGAATGTGCTCCCTCAACGCTGAGACCAGAGTGTAAGAAGATAGTATCCGTGGGTAGGCAGCCGCGAGGTCAACTTGAGGCATCACAAGGTCTCACTGGTGTATGCAGGATCGGGTCATCTCCACCGCATGCAGGCTTGAGATGGCGACGATGAGTTAGTTTAGACCGTACCGACATTCGTTGATGAGTACCCACAAGAGGAGGCGCTCGGCGGATGCAGTTCCTCTGAAACATGCTTCAGTGCTCAATAAGTTCAAGCGGGTCGCCAAGAATCCTGCCGCTCTCGATCCGGCTACTGATACCTCTGCCGCTACAGAACCTGCTGATGATCCCTCCACTGCGCATCTCGCAGCCATTGCCACCCATTCACTCGTGCCTCTCCCGCAACCTGCTTTGCCCCGTGACTCCCGTACTACTCCGTCTTTTTCCTTCCGCTCTAATCTCAATTGGCTCGCGACCCCCACCTTTGTGCCCCTCTCAGACTCGGCCCCGTTCGCGTCCCTCTCCATCGCACCGTTCCTCCTCGATAACCTCTCTCATGCAGACTTTCACAATGCTTTCGCAGTCCAGTCGGCAGTCATTCCACTCCTCCTATCTTCCGCACACTCTCTTGCTCCTGATCACCCGGGCGATCTCCTAGTCAACGCCCCTACTGGTCTGGGAAAAACCTTGGCGTATCTGATACCTATCGTCCAAGCCTTGCACGACCGCACGGTGCCTCGAACCCGCGCCATCATTCTCGTTCCCACCAGGCCTTTGGTCTCCCAGGTTATCCAAACACTCACCCACCTCGCCCGTTCCACGTCCCTCAATATCGTGGCGTTGCACTCTCATGCCTCCCTTGTGGAAGAAGGGGCTCGCATAAAACGTTTCCCTCCCGATATCCTAGTGTCGACCCCTGGCCGCTTGGTCGATCATCTCTGTGCGGACAATCTAGACGTGGCCCACGTCCGCTACCTTGTCATTGACGAGGCCGACCGCTTACTCAACCAGCACTTTCACAACTGGTGCCACGAACTTGTGAAACGCTTACCTACTACAGAGAGTGTCGCCGACAAGTGGCAAGCTCCCGTCATAAAGCTTGTTTTCAGCGCGACTCTCGCTACTGATGCGGGCCGCCTCGCGCCGCTTCGCTTCTCAAGGCCGCGCTTGCTAGTCGTCAACGAAAAGTCCGAGCTGACCGCTGAGCTCTTTGCGGTGCCGCCTTCGTTGCATGAGCATCGCATCATGCGCGGCCTGAAGCAGCTGGACCTCAAGCCCCTAGTGTTGGCAAAGTTTTTGGTCGCACGTGGCATTCTCCACGACGTTGTCGTGTTTTGCAAGTCCAACGAGTCCCTGATTCGCCTCGCGCAGCTTTTGCGGCTCTTGGTGGCCCGCCTACAAGATAAGCCCTTCAAGGTCGACTTCTTAAACTCGACAAACAACAAGCCGAGCGAAAGATCACGCATCCTCAAGGACTTTTCTGACCGCCGTACGAATTTGGTGGTGGCTACTGACTTGATGGCGCGCGGTATCGACGTGCTCTCCATTAAACACGTGGTTAACTACGATTTGCCATTGTCGGCGCGCGAGTACGTTCACCGCGTTGGCCGCACTGCCCGAGCAAATTTGCAGGGATCAGCATACACCATGTGCTTCGGCAGGGGCGAGGCCAAATGGTTCGATAAAATTTCGCAACAAGTATCCCGCTCGCCTACCCTGACTGTTGCAGACGTGGCCGTTGAGGACGGCGAGGTCATTACTCCGGAAGATCGACAAGCATACGATGCGTGTCTCGATGAATTGCGGCAGCAGGCTTACGCACAGGCTTAGTTCTTTATCGTCGCGCGTTCATTGCAGATATCTCGACTGTTGCTCGTTTTTAACTGCGTTTCTTGGACGATGTGATCGCTTTGGACGCTTGAAACTTTGAATGGATCGATCACTATTGGAGATGGGGGCCGAGAATCGTCTTTTACGCACTTTTATGAACACACGCCCTTTGCGAGCATGTCCTGAAATGTCCACCACTATGCACAAGATGTTATATTGTGCATCCGAAGTTTGAAAAAATAGTCTCAGCAGTGTGCTCACGCCATGTTGATGCCAAATCTGTATTGAAATACAGCTATGGCCCGTCCTTTTTTACTCAACCCTGGTGGTTTGGCGAATCACAGATATGACTTCAGGGCCGACGACTAGCCTGCAAGAAAACCAAAGTAAGCGATGGTTTGTTGCCTTCCTTCTTCTATTTATGAACGAAACCGTCGCTCCAAGATCAAGTTCGACTCTATAATTTGTAACTATAGATGCAGAGACGTTCCACTGGCTTCAATGCGCACCCCAATTTTGAATGCTTTGCTGAGCGGGCCAACAGCTTAGAAATCCACTTTTCGCTCAACTTTCGACAATACAAAATGCAACACAGCTTTGAATCTGAAACGCTCTTTGGCCCAATATTTGCGTAGCCCCTTTTGAAACGCGGTGTATGTACTTTGGATGAAAAGCGACGACCGGAAGTTGCGAGAACGCCTGTCACTTCTTCGTCAGTGCTACAAGGACCTGGCTGGTGTTTCAAGGGTTACGATCACAGAAAAAAGCAACGCAAATAAAATTGTTCCCTGTCACTTTATAGTAGAACATGGTTGGCGATGGTTGGAAGCTTTTCATTTTGAGGTTCTCGCATGCGTGCTTCTGGTTTTATTTCTTTGTTCCAAGCACTTAGCTGCAAGAGCCTCAAACTCTTGATACTTGACAACTTTCCGCTACTAATTCAGTGCAAGTAACAATTGCCGGGTGATGCTGAACGCGAGGCCCCGTGTCCCGATCAGTTTCAACTCCTGGTGGCATTGCGGGAATGCCGCCATAAGGCAGGATTTTCCTGGATCGGATATAAGTAGCACCTCTAGCCCGGTACACGTTGGAATACTGCAAGCTGAACATGAAAACAATCCGATCCCTCATTCTTGTGGGCTACTTGTATTTGCGCTTGGTGTTGCTGTTGGAGGACCCCGTGCTTCGTGGTGGCGAATTGCCGATCAGCGAGTTTGATGTCATTCTTCCGCCACGATTTGTTGCAAGCGACAAGTTGGCGGGTCTTGATGTGCGTGCGCCTGAGGTTTACCAACAAAAGTTAAAGTTGGGGGCGCAAGCACTCAGAAGGCTCGCCGAGCGACAATTCTGTTCTGGTGTCCTTCCCAAACCGACACGTGAAGGCCGATTGCTACAGATGGCTTTCGAAAGCGTGGTGGATCCAAGCTCACGCGCGAGTCAGCGAGTCATTAAGTTGTGGAAAGCGTGGTGGGACAAGACATTTCCCGAGATTCCGTATGATTCGCGCCTGGATGCGGATCGATTTCTCGAATACATTCTCGCAAGACTGCATGGGGTAATAAAGTCTACCGGTGAGATTGATAGCTTCGAGAAGGCTGCGGACGAGGCATATCTCAGCACCAAGAACGCGGAAAATATCAGCGCAGAGAGTTCACTGTTGAGAGAGAGCGAGTGTGCTTTGCGGAATTTTCACGCTGTTTGCAAAATCTCTACAGAAACACAATCTGATCAAGGCTATCCGGCTGAGGTGATTGTGAAAGAGCTCTGCTGATCGGGGCACAGTCTTGAGCGGGTGGTGGTAATGACGTCGACGAATTCGTGGAGCGGGAGACCTTGTCCAAGTTTATCCGTCCGTGAACAATAAGACACGGATAAGACACGGATATTATTCTCTATTATTCCCTTTGATATGGTTGCGAATCGGGTATCTTTGAATTCAAGATAAAGTTACGAATAGGTCACTCTTGAGTATAGCAGGAAGCGTTGCCACTCGATCAGAAAGTGATGGCATCCGTGTAAAGTATTATGCGTGTTGAGGACCTAGTATCAGTGACACCATTCTCCTACGCACGTGTGACATGAGAGCGCTGGCCGTGACGCCACCGGTACCGTCATGTCCTTTCCGCCTAATGTCTTGCTGCTATTCCGTATCTAGTACATCGTAGTAGAACATAAATAGAGCTCGGCTCGGCCCCATCGTAGTAGAACATAAATAGAGCTCGGCTCGGCCCCATCGTAGTAGAACACGACTAGAGCTCGGCTCGGCCCCATCGTAGTAGAACACGAATAGAGCTCGGCTCGGCCCCATCGTAGTAGAACACGAATAGAGCTCGGCTCGGCCCCATCGTAGTAGAACACGAATAGAGCTCGGCTCGGCCCCATCGCGCCGAGCCCAGTCCCTAGTCTTGAATGCTGCCGTTCTCGGCTCACTAGTGAGCCTTGATCGCTTAACCGGAGCCAAGAACGCAGATCAAAATACATTTACTGAATGTATCACATGTTCGAGGACGAATCATTTGTACCACTGGATGAAGCGTTTCCAGTTCAAGACGTGTCTTCAACAGCTGATGAGATCGCGTGCGGCATGAATGTATTTCGCAAACCATCGGTTGTTGCGGCTATTCGTGCCGAGGACGAGATTTCTGGGCACAATTCAAGTCCCCGATGCAGTCTTTCCAAAGTGGTCCAGGCTGGAGGTTCGGCAGCTCAGAACTTCGAATTGTCACCAAATCAAGCGCGATGGTGTCCTGTGGTTCATGTTCCGGAGAGTGGCACTACATCCAGGCAGCATACAAAGTTCGGGTGCTGAATGCCCAGCCCGAAAAAAAGCCCCCCTCTAGTTATTAATTCGCGGCGATGGCGTCCAGATGCCAATGCACTCATCGCACCATGAAACGAGCCCGGAAATCCCAGACTTGAATCTCAATCTTGTCAGTCTGGACTCGTTGGAGTCCAGGATATCGCACAAGGCCCACTCTGCTCTTCTCGCTCGCGACATCGAGCTCGACGAAAAGCGCTTGCGCAAAGCTGAGGCTCTCGTGAAGGCCTCCGCAGCAAATATCGCCCACATTCAAGCTAGAATACATGATCTGCGTACCAGAATATCTCAGCGCAAGAAACTACTCCAGGACTTGGAATGGTTCAGGCTCAACGAGTTGGCTCCGCGCCAGCGCGATGTGGACGACATTGCTGCACGCCTTCGAGACGCTCGCAATTCCATGGCCCTCGCGCCTCAAAACGCTGCCGATGCTTCGACTCGTCTCCCCCAAGAAAGTGAGCGCGACTACTTGGTCCGCACCGGCAAAATCACCGCTTTCGGCAATGAACAGGGCTTCTCAGTGAATGGCGTCCACGTGGTCCTGAATCTGGCGAATCACCAAAACCTCAGAGCTCCCGGATTGGATTCTTTGAAGGGCAGTAGCTCGCTTGAAAGCCGAACAGCGGTAAACTCACGCGATAGGGAACAAAAGCGTTCTAAAGAGGTTACAAGTGAAGAAATCCCCGATGCAATCCCAATCGGTACGTCTCCACAGCACGCTGCTACCTCATCGGCAAAGAATAGCACTAATGGCGAAATCTCTGCTGAGTTGCCCGTGATCACGGAGGACAAGCTGGACGCCAACTCGTCAGAGTCTGAACCCGAGTACGAGCCAGCCGGTGGCGACATTTCAAGCGAGGGCGAAAATGATGAAGATGTGTCCCTGCTCAAAGAGACTGCGGATGTTAATGAAATGCCTCGCCGTAATATTGACGATGGTGACGAAGAGATATACACAAAGCGCCTAAAAAACTGGGTCCGTGACCGATCACGTCAACGGCAAACGAGCTCAGACACTGATCCAAGCATCCCGGAGTGGCGCCGGCCGCACCCCGAGATTGACGATGCCGTGTTGGATGATTCCTTTCGCCTTCCGGGCGATATCTACCCCTGTCTCTTTGAGTACCAGAAAACTGGCGTGCAGTGGCTCTACGAGCTCTACACCCAAAAGGCGGGCGGGATCATTGGTGACGAAATGGGCCTTGGAAAAACCGTCCAGGTGATTGCGTTTCTCGCTGGTCTTCACTACCTGGGCCTCTTGCAAAAGCCAGTACTTGTAGTAGTGCCCGCAACGGTCCTCAACCAATGGGTCAACGAGTTTCACCGGTGGTGGCCTCCCCTCCGCTGCGTAATTCTCCACAGCATCGGTCTGGGCATGGGTGCAAAAAACAGCGAAGAACAGGTCGAGGCCATGCTCGAAAAGTCTCTGCCCCATGACGCGACGGCGCAAGAATCGCTCGCTGGATTGGCCAGTCACCGGAATGCCCGGGCAATCGTGGACCGTGTCATGCAGCATGGCCATGTGCTAGTCACCACATATGTCGGGGTCCGCGTCTACTCAAAGTATGTCTTGCCTCGCCAGTGGGGGTACGTGGTGCTCGATGAAGGCCACAAGATCCGCAATCCTGATCTGGAAATGGCGCTCACCTGCAAGCAGGTGAAAACCCACAACCGCATTATCCTCCTGGGAACCCCCATACAGAACAACTTGACCGAATTGTGGCTGCTCTTTGACTTTGTGTTCCCCGGGCGCTTGGGAACGTTGCCGGTATTCCAGCAAGAGTTTGCGGTGCCCATAAACATGGGCGGGTATGCTAACGCGCTGAACGTCCAGGTGCAGACAGGGTACCAGTGCGCAGTGGTGTTGCGAGATCTTATCGCGCCGTACTTGCTTCGCCGGCTCAAGAGCGACGTGGCCCAAGATTTGCCCAAGAAGACGGAAATGGTTTTGTTTGTACGACTCACAGCATTCCAGCAGAAAATGTATGAGGAGTTCTTGCTGAGCCAGGACTTGGGCGCTATCCTCAAGGGGAAGCGGAACGTTCTCATGGGCGTCGATATTCTCCGCAAGATCTGTAACCATCCAGACCTTGTGCACCGCGACGTGCTTATGCATCGTCCCAATTACAAGTATGGTGACCCTTCGAAGCTGGGAAAGCTCCAGGTTTTGCGTCCGCTTTTGCAGATGTGGCAACTGCAGGGTCACAAGACTCTCTTATTTTGTCAGACGCGCCAAATGTTGGACATTCTCGAGGAGTTCATTGGTAGCATGACGTTACTGGATGAGAGCGGCACCATGCTGTATTTGAGGATGGATGGCCAAACGCCCATCAGCAAGCGACAGGTACTCGTGGATCAATTCAACATGGATCCGACGCTTGCAGTGTTTTTGCTAACGACCAGAGTGGGAGGTCTCGGGGTCAATCTAACGGGAGCCGATCGAGTAATCATATATGACCCCGACTGGAACCCCTCTACCGACATGCAGGCACGCGAGCGAGCGTGGCGCCTCGGGCAGAAGCGCGACATCACCATCTATCGCCTCATGACCACGGGGTCGATCGAGGAGAAAATATACCACCGTCAGATATTCAAGACGTTGTTAACCAACAAGATCTTGAAGGACCCCAAGCAGCGGCGTTTCTTCAAGCTCAATGACTTGCACGATCTATTTACCCTTGGAGACCAGGACGGGGCCGGAGCCGAGACCGAAACGAGCCAAATGTTTGGAGGAGCAGATACTCAGATAAAGGATGCGGGATCTAGCGACAATGACGACGACTTTTACCAAGTGGCCAAGATTATGGGGGTTTCCAAGCTCGACACGTTCGAGCTGGAGAAGCTGGACCAGAACGGAACGGATTGCAGCGAGGACGCGCGAATAATGCAGGGCATTTTCGCGCAGGGCGGAGTCCACAGTGCGATGCACCATGACGAGATTATCGATACGCAGCGGCACGAGCACGTTGCGGTTGAGCGGGAGGCGAGCCGGGTAGCGCGAGCTGCGGCAGAAACCCTCAAGCAGTCACGACGCATGCTCCGCAAGAATGCAGTGGGCACTCCCACGTGGACAGGCAAGTTTGGCGGTCGAATCGGGGCGCGATCAAGTACTCCCGCGAAACGAGGCAAGGCGGTAGTGGGAAACGGGCCCGGTATTGGGCGGAAACAGGTTTCTACTTCGCAGTCGATTCTTGCGGGTCTACGTGAGAAGAATTCGCGGGGCGCGGATGATGTAGCCGCAAAACCCACGGATGCCAAGAGCGAAATGATGCTGCGTCTAGTAGACTTTTTGCGAGAACAGGGCGACCACCGCAGCAGCAGCGCGCAGCTTGTGCGAAAATGCGGTATTTCGCTCAAGAACGATACGGTACTTGCACGCAGCATGTTGCGGGAGATTTGCGAGTGGGAGGCAAGTTCCAAAACATGGCGTCTCAAGGCGGAATATGTGTGATAGAAGGGCCCGTTTGCGGATCAGAAGTGTCTTACCAAGATGTCTTTACAGGGTATGAAATTGCCGATGACATTGCACTTGGTTGCCATCGCAGGAGAGAGTTTGACAATTTCTCGCAAGGGTAGATACTCGGCGTCTCAGATATACGATAAGAACCGAGGACTGATTGTCTGGCTCATTTCTGAGTCGGACAAAGTCTAGGGCCACGGTCAGAGTACGGTCCTTCTCAACTTGATGGTCGGGCTGGATTAGGCATTGAGTTGGCATGGAAATTTCGGTGGAGCACGATACAATATGTTGGGATCAAGAGGTGGAGGTTCAGTCAAGTGAAGCAAATGTTAGAGGTGTGATCCGGGAGAAAGTGTGTGATACAAGATCAGATGAAGCAGTCTGGGACGGAAGGAGACGGTAACGTAGAGAAGAATACGGATAGGAGCTAGTGAGTGAATGTTCAGTGGCCGGAATACAATACAATAAGGGGTGATTACCAAGAGCCCTTGGGAACAAGGGAATGTGGTTGGGGATCCGTGCAAGTGAATAGGACTAGACGAAACAGTACAAGTCAATATGAAGAACTAAAACACGAAAAAGAAAGCTTTTTGGACTGTAGGAAGCGCGTATGAGTAAGAGGAGAAGGTTGGGAAACGGAGAGGTGGGAAATAATACGATTGGCTGAGGTTAGATGAGAGGAAGTACTTGGAATTTTTAGGAAGGTTGTAAGGGACGGATATCAGATAGGTAGGACAATGTTGTGGTGAAGAATCTGTTAAGTGATTATTGGACAAGAGTATCTGCGAATTCGCCCAGAGTATGGGCGCATCCGATGTGGCTGCTCTTGTTGGGGTAAATTTAGTGACCCGAGGGTAAGTACATTTTATCACGCATGAGCTAGTCAGGGGTACGTGTCAAAAAGGTGTATGAGTGAAATAGTCTGGGATAAAACTGGGTCAGGTAGGGGCATTAAAAACTTGTGTAGGGGCAAATCCTAAATAAGGTCTAGAACCGAGCCGTTGGAGGAGAGGTAGAACAAGAACACTTTTCAAAGAGCACGGAACGATTGAGGCAGGTTGCAAATGGCCGGAGACCGATACCGCATAGCATGATTCCGATGTAACAGTAAAACTGTTGGGGCTGTTGCTTTGCATGAAGAGACAAATATAGCACTGCATCAATAGGGATCAACATGGAGCTGAGACTGTGGGAGCTGTAGTATTGCATCGAGAAACTAAAATAGCGCTGCATGGACCAGCATGGAGCTGAGACTGTTGAGGCTGTAGTATTGCATCAGGAGATTTATATGGTGCCGCATGAATGAGACTAGCTGGAACAGAAACTGTTGGGGCTGTATTATTACATGAAGAGACAAATATAGCACTGCATCAATAGGGATTAATATTGGGGTGAAACTGTTGAAGCTGTAGTATTGCATCAAGACTAATATAGCACTGCATCAATAGGGTTAACATTGGGGTGAAACTGTGGAGGCTGTAGTATTGCATCAGGAGGCTAATATAGCGCTGCGTCAATAAAGACTAATATAGCACTGCATTCATAGACTAAAATAGCATTGCATCAACCGGGACTTACATGGAGCTGGACTGTGGGGCTGTCGTATTGCATCAAGCGATTAATATAGCAGTGCATCAATAGGGACTTGAACAGCACTGCATTTGTAGACTTATAGAGCACTGAATCAATTGACAATAGTATAGTTCTGCATCAGAACGAGACGGATATAAGTTTGCATGATGCGATGCAGCAATGGGGATATCCGCCATGGGTGAATGTGTTATTTATAGCCATGTATGTGTAAACAATAGAGTATGGATAGAAATGACCATGCACGCGTTCCGAAGCCGTAAGCGGCGACTGCGGGTCATTGGCGGGGCAGTTCAGAAGAGACGAAGAATGGCCAGAAATACATTGTTGGTGTACAACAGAGGCAATGATTTCCAAGGAGGCTGATGGGGCGATAGATTGTCGTGGCTTTCTTGGATGTGGTGGTTCCACGGTATTGAAAGATTGTGCCGATTACAGACATGGCAGATTACGGTGAATTTCGAGGGGTAAGCGATCGCCATAGCAATCACAATGAGTCAAGAGTAAAATACCATCTTGGTAGTGGCTTAAGGGGTAAAACACCATCTAGATGGTGGATTCGATAGTAAATACCATCTAGACAGTGGATTCAAGAGTAAATACCATCTAGATGGTGGATTCGAGAGTAAATACCATCTAGACAGTGGATTCAAGAGTAAATACCATCTAGACAGTGGATTCGAGAGTAAATATCATCTAGACAGTGGCTTCAGGGATAAAATACCATCTAAACAGTGGCTTCAGGGATAAAATACCATATAGACAGTCGTTCGATGGGGTGACCAGAAGAAAGCGGCGTCTAGATCAGTGGCTTCGACGGGAAAGCAGAACACGGTGGCTTTTGAAAATGACAGTGGCGAGCCCCGTGGCGATCAGAGGCTTCGCGAGCCCGTAGTGGCGCACGGGGCGCTTTGCATCATGTGCTATTGGAGGGTGACCACGCACACGTACAGGACGTGAGCCTGGCGAGCCAGCTGTTTGCGGATCTGGTGTGCATGCTTTTCAGTTTATGAATCTGGTGTAGGTGATGTACAATCGATTGTTCCACTCGAGGACTATTTATAACCGGTGGCCGTGCGGGGTAAGGGAGCAGCGCCACTGAAGCGATCGGTGCAACGCGATCACCCGAAAGCGGTCACTATTTATAGTGGGACAAGAGTGCGGGGTAGAGGGTGCGAGAGGAGCGGCGTGCGAAATGTGCAAACGGCGGGGACGAGGATCGCCGCAACAATACCGGGAGCAGAAAAAATTACGTATGCGGCAGCTGGGGGTTCGTGCAGAGGGGGGAAGTGAGGGGGCGCGTACATATGAGGCCGTGGCCGGACATTGTGCCGTGCCGTGAAGAGATACAGGGGCGCTCCGGTTAGCATGGGGTGGGCAGCCACAAGGCTCGCGCGACGAGGCACG
>JAKTSS010000254.1:0-18390 GCA_030580355.1 Debaryomycetaceae sp. yHKB357 | reverse complement strand
TCCCAGCCTCCTTGTCTTTCAATATACTCGCGCGCTATCAGCTGTTCATGGTCCAAGTCTTCTGGCGTGGGCACATATGATTCTTCTAATCGCAGGATAACGTAATCTAGCAAGAGGTCGGCGTCACTGCGAGCTTCGAATGGAATGATGGGATGACGCTGGATCCACCATGCTCTCCAGCGCCGGACGTAATCCCTTGCTACAGCGTCTGTGCGGCATGATATGGCGTGCGAAGCGATACCGTATAAAACTTCCAAGTCACTGTAGCCAAAGAATTCTGTATCACACGCGTCGGAAGCATAGATAAGCTTGCGTCGGGTAGCAGCGAGATCTCGCAATTCCTTGGCCCTTATTGCTTTGAGCTCTGGGGAAGAAGAAACAAGGCCGTCATGGTTTCTGTCAATTGGGCGAAATTTTGGAACTTTGAGACTTGGGAAATCATCCTGTTGCTCCAATGTGGGTACTAAAAGCCATTTATCGAATCCAGTGATCAAGGTGTTTTCAAATCCTACTGCTTCCAAGCTTAGCTGAATAGTCCCCATGCGTCGCTTAATCGCGTAATCCAAAAATCTGTCCTCTACCGGCCTCATTTCGTACGGAATGAGGGGGTGATCTGATTCCCACCATGCCGCCCAATCATTTGCAGCGACACGAGCTTTGTTGTTGTGAGGGCACTTGACGGCAATGGCTGCAATAACAAAAAGGTGGTGATTAGCGTCTGCGCCGAAATTATCCGTGGTGCAAAATGACTCACTAATGGTAGAACGTTGGCTGCATGCGTTAGCAAGCAACTTTTTTGCATCCCCCATCAATCGTGCCGTGGAAGCATCATGTAGGGGCTTCTCCTGAGAAATCCCAGAGGGGTTGTCGCTCAATATTTCACAGGGGTCTTTTCCAACTGCAACGCAAAGGGGAGCCGTGAATGAGAGTAGAGCCAATAGTTTTGAAGTGCCAATCATTTTTGGAAATTCAATACCAGGGATCTGATGAGGCACCCGGTTGGGTGGCTTTATACCCTATGGGGCAACGTTAGATCACTTCTTTCGGGCTCGACTCTGTGAAACGACAAGGAAAGCCGAATACGTTTTGTATGGTGTGAAACTTGTCGCCTGTGTTTGATGCAAATGAATCTTGTGCGCACCAGTTCCACAACTATTTTCGAATTCGCAACATTAACCGCCGAGAGTACCGCTGAGGCATGAATTTTGCTAGTCAAGTTTATGGGATGAAGAATGTGCAAAACAGAGGTCTTTTCACAGGCTTATAACATTGATATTGGTGTTGAATAACCCAGTATCATTTTTTGAACTCGCACCAGAGTATTTGCACTTACATGACAGGTGCCAATGTTCAAAACCCCTTGAGGTTTTAAAGTCGAGACGTTGCATCTTCCACGGATCACAAAAGTGCGCAAGCCTTGTCAACACCTGCGCCTAAAAGCTCTGTCGAGTAAGATCGTTTCCAATTGAACGATCGTCAGTACTTATGAATAAACATTCAGACTTTTACGATGCTTGGCACTTGGTTTTAAGCCATTTCTTCTGTTTCAATGTACAAAGGCTCGTAAGAAATTATATAGAGGGTATCTTGAATGCATATTACTGGATACGACCGAGTGGACCTGCCACCGCAATGCTAATCGAAAGGCAAGGTGAAGTCTTCTTTGCAGAGACGGGCTCGCATTTTCTTGCCGTACCGGTAAAAGGTGACAGGAATGGCGATCATGGCCATGGCAATAAACGCAAGTAACCAGCTAGCCCACTGCAAGCCGAGCCGATGGTACATTTGTGTGATAAACAACGGGAATGCTGCTCCTCCTGCACTGCGCAAAAATACCTTGGTGGCTAATGCCGAGGCTGCATATTTTGCATACGTGTCAATGATGTAGTTGTTGAGAGAATAGTAGATCAACACCATGCCATAGCCGAATGCTATTCCCGAAGATGCGGGTCCCACCCAAATGATCCACTTGTACAGCGTGGCACCGAGGATAAATAGAGAGATCATGGGGAATGGGGCACCAATAAGCGCTCCTACGAGCCTGTCTTCCGGCTCTGGGCGGCGACGAGCACAGAGTTGCGCGTACTTTTTCTCGAGAATTGGCGTCGTTGTCAACGCCAAGAGAGCGCCAATTAATATGGGGATGTACATCAAGCCAATGATATTGTCCTTGTAGCCATATAGTTCCTGGAAGATGACCGGATATGCAAAGAAAAAGGCATAGAGCATTGCGTAAATGAGAGCGACGAACCCACACACAAGGTCCAACATGGGTTCAGTGACGATAAAGTTGAGAGGCCTAATTAAGCAGTCATTGACCAATTCCTTGAGCTGTAGTGGGTGTGCTTCCTGTTCCGTCATGATAGTGTTGTCACCGGTCTCCTGGCGCAACTTTTTGGCACGGCGCTTTAAAATAACGGGCGCATAAGTCTCTGGAATCAAAGACACAGCAATCCACATGACACCGGCAAAAGCCATGTTTACCCATATAATCATGGTATAGTCACCCGTGCCGATTGATATGAAGCCATTAACAATAGCACCAAATACTGGGCCCAGGTACGGAGCAAATGAAAAGAAGGCAATCGCAAGGGAGCGCGTTTCTTTATGCATATCCACAATACTCGCTCCCACATTGGTAAGAGCCGAAGAGGAAAACACTCCGCAGAGGAAGCGGCAGATCAACAAACAGGTGATATTGGGAGCGAGGGCGCACGGAATGTTAAATATAACATAGAGGCCGAAAGATATAAAATATACCCACCTTCTTCCAATTTGTTCCGAAAGAGGCGCCCAGATCAAAGGCCCGACGCAAAACCCCAAGACAACCAAAGATACCGATAAAATGGCAACCTCATCAGACACTTTAAAGTGATGTGCAACCGTTGGCAAGCCTCCTGCGAGACACGACAGGCCGTAGGCGGCGCAGATGACGAGAACCGACATGATCACCGTATATATCCATCGGGTGGTGGGGTTCCAATTGTGGGGGTTTTCGGGGTCGTTAATGAAAAAGGTCACATATTGTGCATCTCTATCGATTGAGTTCAAGCTAGAACTCGCCTCCTTGTCGCTTGACGAGTCACCAGGCTTGGCAGAAACTCTAGAAGCTATGCGTGATGCCGTGCTGGAGATACGACTTCTGTTCGTGTGCGTCCTCCCCAATGCACGTAGAGACTCGGCACGCACTAACCCTGACTTCGTCTCCAAAGTGTATTCTTCAGGGAATATGGGATCAGATATCGGGGGTGCATTCAAGTCGGGGTAAGGGACTTGACTTGTCAAGCCTATAACCTCTAGAGAATTTCGAGATGCAGTCGAGGATATTTTGCTTCCTATCGGCGAGAGCGGGTCACTATCTAGTGAGGCTTTTGAAATTCCATTGCCTGACTCGAGATCGCTGGGTGACATGGCTCTGATCTTTGGGAGACTGGAGCATCACATGGCGCCTCGGGGGGTATTTATGTCTCCACGCCCCATGAGCGCAACTCTGTCTCACGTTGTCGCAGCCGCCTGCTCCTGGAGCCGCACACTTCACCAACGGCTTATTCATCAAATAATATCGCGGAATCGAAGATAATATGAGGCGAGTGCATACCCGCGGGTATCCTCAGGAGCACTACAATCGCTATTCTCGATACGAAAGCATTTGTTCCTCGCATATCTAGGATCAGTGAATGTGCATCAAGCTTTATTGAATCTTTTTTTGGAGCAATTATCTGTGTTTCCAACCTTCACATGAGGGGTGCCCGTGAAAGATGCGAGCTTTTCATGTTTTGTATAGCCGCCTTGAAAAGAGCTGCAGCCACAAGCAACGCGAAAAATATCCGGATTTTGTGTTCCGGGTTTATCCGGACGGCCCTTGGCCTGATAATATTCACTTGACAGGCACCAGGCCTGGACGTGACGCGATTTGTCACCCCACAAAAGTCGGCCTGAGGATTGCATGGTAGTTTAAAAGGCGGAAACATGAAATAAGGTGTGACTCATTTATCCTTCAGATCAATTGTCGATTGGGCAACCAGGACGCATCACTGAACCCTAGCGGCATAACAAGACGCTGTTGCAGCATAGTCTTGGGGCTGTCCCTTGAAGAGAGATAAAATATTGGTGGTATTATCCGGTTCTGAATCGCGCGCGGGGGTAGAAAGGCGCAAACAATCAGCCCGCTAGTATTGTAAAAGATGTTGATCAAAGGACGTTGAAATGAAGTGTTCTCGCACTACCTTATTTTACAGCGCGCTGGAGAGGTGTGGCCATATGTAAGGATTCTTGTGTCGAAATCAGGTTTCTCGGAGCAGACTATTGTGTTGGGCCACTAATCTGCATCGCACTTTGTTAGTTATAGAATTGGCCTCCGTTTACTTCCTATTTCAGATTTGTATTGCGCATGTAAGGAAGCAGATTAAGTCGTAATCGTTTCGATGTACGCGGGCCCACTCAAATGACGTAGCGTTTGATCAAACGCTTGGTCGCATTGGAAAATTTGAACACCTGCCCAATGATCCCGATCTAGACAACACCCCGTCTGACCAAGTTGATGACATGTGTATTTCCGGAGTGTATGCATAGCATCGACTTATAGAGCATATTGACCATCACCATGAAGATCAGTTCTAGTACGCCAAGGTATCCATCATGTTGATCAGGGTCTCTTGCAAATGCGATCGGCATTCGGGCGAAATAAAAATTTCGCTCCGGAATAAGCGACGGTCATGAGCTACGGTAACTATAGCATCTACAATGTCCTAGCGGTAAATTATGCAGCTTTCGCTTGCATATGCATGGTAGTTTTTCTTTCATCTACCCAGCCCTTTTTCATCTCCTCACTTTTCAAGGTGGACGAAGATGATCTTGCAAACATAATCGGCACGCTAGGGTTCGCTGATGAGCTCGTAGCCATGGCTTTTGCTCCAGTGGTCGGTATAATCTCTGACTACATTAACCATATGCGGTCTTTGCGCTTGAGCGGGCCTCGAGTAGTGCAATCGAGCGGCTTTGTGATTATGGCATTCGCCTTGTTTGGCTACAGCCACTGGGCATCTTCGGTCTTCCCGCACCTACTCTTGTATCGATGCGTGTTCGCAATCGGAGCAACGTCGTGTTTGAGTATGATAACCGTGTTTCTAAACGAAATGGCTTTATCTCAATATGCGTCGGCAGGCGGGAAACAAGCAGCGCTCGTGGGCGTTTCATCAGGGATCGGTGCCATCGCCGCCGTCTCTCTTTTCTTGACGCTTCCCGCAAACTTGACGGAATGGATCCCCTCGCTTTCTATCCAGCAGGGCCTACAGTGGGCTTTCACCATTGTCTCTCTATTTGCAGTTGGCCTGGCGCTTTTAGCTTTTCGGTTTCTATACGATTGGAAGCGATCGAGCTCACAGTCGGTACGCGGCGAGTACGAATCTCTTGACACAGTGGCAACACTACATGACCACACACCTTCCCAATCTCAATACAACTTGTTTACGGGTGGGCTCGTAGCGGCCGGCCGTTGCTCTACTGTCCAGCTTTCGTTTATGGGCGCGTTTTTAGCGCGTGCAACATCGGTGGCGCTTTCTGTTTTCGTTCCGCTTCTCGTATACCACTTTTATTCGCAAACCGGGAGATGTACAGTCGGAAAAGTCCCCTCAAAGGCCAATTGCAGAGACGGCTACGTTTTCGCAGCCATATTGACTGGGGTCTCGCAGACGGTGGGCTTGGTGCTGGCGCCAATCTGGGGAGTGCTTGCAGACTCCCGGCGCGTGGGGAAGCGAGGGGCTATGTTATGGGCCTCAATTGTAGGTGCTATTGGGTGTTTTGCATTGTGCACGGTGCCCCGGACACCGTACACTAGTGCGCACGATTTGCGAAATGCATGGGCATTTTGCGCAACCAGCCTTATCGGTGCAGCGCAAATTGGGGCTATTGTCACGAGCATGAGTATGTTAAGTTCAGCGCGTGCACTGCAAAGTATGGGAGGGCTCAGCGGGCTCTACAGTTTCTTTGGAGGCGTGGGGATCCTCGTAATAACCAAGGGAGGTGCCGCGTGGAGTAGTCATTGGAGCATGGGGCCGTTCATGTTGCTTGGCCTTTGCTACTTGACCGTGATAGGAGCCACGACATGGACTATTATTCGTGATGCTGGTGTAGAACAGTGAGTTTGGAAAAATCGCTGGAATAATTCCTAGTTATCACTTGAGGGTATTTTGATCTACTCCTCGCGATATTTCGTAATGTCACCCTAAATATTTCTAATTACCACTCGCAGATATTCTCAAATACCACCAATGCTATTTTTGATTATCACTGAATATATTTTCACATATCATCCAGTGCGATCCTATTCGTTCCTAAATATATTCCTCATCACTACCAAGGGCATTCCGAATTACTACACCAGATATTCTCAAACACCACCTTAAAAATTCCACATTGCCACTCAGAGTATTCTTCAACGTTGCGAAAAAATATTCCCGTTTTGTTTTTTTTTTCCGTGTGTTTTGAGCGATGAAATTTCGCATTTTTCTGAAACCTTTCGCTTTAAACTTTGCAACTTCGGCTGTGTAGCGAAACTTGGCGTCTATTCGCATTTCTCTTTAGCAGGCTTTATGATCGAGGTGCTTGCCACTCTCATTCCATCCCTCCTATGGATCGCTTACCGCGTTTTGCTGATTGTTTGGGCTCCCACAGACGACTTGGTCGAGGAATTGAGCATTTCGGTTCCGGAACCCCCCCGTCTTTGTCTCGAATGGGTCTCTGCAAACCTGGCCATTCTCCGCTGGGAAGCTTGTAACTTAAAGTACGACGACGTCCACTACACTGTTCTTGTCAACGGGAAATTACTAGCATCGGTCTCTGGCGCTACTTGCTGCAAACTCACAAACTTGGTCCCCGGTTGCCACTACCGACTTCAGGTCGTGGCCAGAAATCCCATTACTTGCTTCTACTCTCTTTCTGTGCCTCTTGATATAGAGACTATCGCCGATGATGATCGTTCTCTCCAGACGTGGACAAGCTACTTGACAAACGCACAATCCGGTGACGCGAATGCTGTGGATGCAACCAATAGCCGTTCACTCAATGTAGATGACTTGACACCCGACTATATTGCCAGAGAAACTGACTTGAGTGCACTCTTGGCGTATTCCAGTGCCGTTCTGGCTGCGGTCACCAGCACCCTGGCAGAAATAGACCGGCACGTTTTGCATTCGCAGGAGGCGCTGCAGGAGTTGCGAGACCTGCTTCAAGCACTCCGGCAAGAGTATGAGCAAGAATGCGACTTGAAGTCGCGAAACGATGCCAACGTCAAGACTCTCGAACGTAAAAAAGTGCAACTTACCTACCAAAAGTCAAAGCTTTTGAGCCAAATATCGTCCATCAAATCGATCCTAAACTCGAACCACCAAAAGGTTGTGGAGAAGCAGCGAGAGTTGCAGAATGTGCAGCAACGCCGAGACTTGTTCCTCGGAGACGAAGAATCGGAGCAAGCCAAAATTCGTCACACTATTGACGAGACATTGCAAAAGATTACCAGTGACCGGGCCGAAACGCAGTCACTAGACGATTCCTTGAAAAAGATTACCAACGAAAAACGCCGACTTGCAAAGATGCTTTCGGATTTAAAACCACTTGTCGCGTCAGTCTCTGCAGCTATCGCCACGGGCGCGACTGCCTCCTCAGGACTGGCGCTGCAAGGCGTAACCCGCTCCCGCTCCGAAAATGCCCATCCCGATGATCTATTCACTGGAAACGGACTCGTGAACCCAAAGTATCTGCAACTCCTCTCTGAAATTTACGACATTGAACCGGAATGGCGAAATGAAGTGCTGGCAGAGGTGGAACTGTGTCGCGACGCTGAAACCACGTGGCGTGACCAGTTCCGTACGGCGATCAAGCGGTACGTGCAGATGCACTCGTCTCTCGAGATTGCGAAAATGAATCGGAGCGACAGCTACGACCCCGTCAAGTTGACCGAGTACCAGGCGTCGATCGACTATGCCGGCATTGCTAATGCGATAGGCAAGCGCACCGGCGCCAAACCGTTCCTGCGAAACTTTTCGCCGCCAAGCGACACTGCGTTCCCCAAGAAGGAGACGGCGGGGGTTGCAATGGGAACGCCGCAAGTGTTCACAGGCTACTCTGACATATACGGAGTCGACACCGGTGATAAGGGGATTGATGCGACGCGACGCTTTGACCTGCCGCTTCCGTCTCCTACTCGGCCTTTCGCCTCTAACATCTTGACGGCACCCCTGGTGCCTGCAGAGCTGCCCGCACTTGTTCCTGCTCAAATGTCTACTCTCTTACCCACACCAATGGCCCCCACAATCTCTGGCGGCAGCACTGTAGGAGGGCCCGCACCCATGACCGGTGCCCCTGCTGCGTTGGGTAATGGCACGATCGTCAACCCCGTGCCCTTTTCCGTGGTGTCTACTGTTGCTGACCATCCTGAAACTGGTCTCTTCCATGGGGCAACTGATCCGCAAATGCCACCGACGGTCGTGCCCCCGGGCTTCCGCCCGCTCCTGGTCAATTCGTCGTTGGGCACCATGTACAGCAATTTTGGCAAGTCGTCGCCGCAGAACCCGCCGGTGAGCGGGTTCCCCTATGACGACTCTGTGTACGCGCTACAACTGCCAGTCACCGGGCCGAACGCCATGATGGGCGCCAGTGAGTATTACATGCCGATGAACAACTTTGGGACCGGATGGGGCGCGAGCTCGATGGCAATGAACTCAGTTTCGTCGGGCAACAGCACCCTAAGCAGCCACATGCATCCGCAGTTTGGCCTGACGCTGAGTATGCCCGACTTGCACGATATCACCAGCCGGCGCATCCAGTCAGCGCACACTGGATCAAGCTTCAAGAGCGGCGATATTCTGGGGCGGCCGGGGATGGGCGCGTTCGCCCCGTTGATGGGGGAGTGGCCAGGGCCCAAGTTTGGCGCCCACGTGTCGCCGCCAATCAGCAAGACCAGCGTTCTATGGAGCGGCGACGAGAACGGCGGGCCGACACCGTTGAACGCGGACACGCGGATCAAACTTGGCGATCACACGCGATCTGTGTCGGTGAACAGTCATATTTGGCGAAGCAGCGAGGAGTCGGCGCCTGTGCGCCAATTCGATCTTGGAGCGGTCAATGGGATGATGAGCCAAGACGACTTTGACTTTGGCGGCAAGAACACGTGGGGGTGAGGACTTTTCAGTGCCCGAACACCGCACACGGAAAAGACTCAAACTTCTGAAAGTACAAGAGCGATCAATGCGATCTTCAAGTCGTGCGACTTGAGGGCAGGGGCGGTCACAAAGTAAAAAAATAAGAGCGTTAAGCGAGATAATATTTTATGCGACACCCGCTCATGAAGTGGTCTGGTAAGCGCGTCAAGTGCGTTTATGCAACCAGTAAGCTTACTTGAATGTAGTAGACGTATACACTGAAGCGCGCTCAAGGTCCGGAGGAGGCTCGGTAGAGAAATGCTGTGAAAAGTAGGAGACGGTTCTATTTCAGGCGTTCATATTGTCTATTGTGCATTGTTATTTTGACCAATAGGACGTTGACGATACGCTTATCTGATTATCTAGCTGACCAATAAGCGTCATACGTTCTATGTTACCGCGCATGGCACTGTCCCGATAAGTCTTTGCCATCCTGTCCATCGGGCATACCGACCTCATTCCGCTGACTCATCATGAGTCACTCGTACGTAAATACTTGCTCAGTACTGAAAAAAATTAAGCATAGTCAATTTGCCACACTGGTACTGCAAGATGGCGTCACAGCTATTGGACCGGTTCGAATTGACCAGTAATGAGTTCAGAAGCGACACGTTCACCACCCCGACAGCAGACATGGTCGCCCATCTGTTGACCGCTACCTACGGCGATTCCGTCTACAAGGAAGATGCCACGACTTTGCTGCTTGAAGAGCAGGTGGCACGCATCGCAGACAAGCCGGCCGCACTCTTCTGCGTCTCGGGCACCATGTCGAACCAGCTCGGCTTGCGCGTCAATTTGGTGCAGCCGCCCTACCTGGTTCTCTGCGATCACCGCGCCCACGTATTCATACATGAGGCCGGCGGGTTGGCGTCACTCTCACAGGCCATGGTTCATCCGGTGATCCCGCTGAACGGCGACTACTTGACCCTCGAAGATGTTATCCCCCACGTAGTGCCGGACGACGGCGACATACACGCCGCGCCGACCCGAGTAATTTCGCTTGAGAATACGCTTCATGGTATTGTCATGCCCATTGAGGAGATTGGGCGCATCTCAAAGTTCGCGAGGGCACATGGGATCCGCATGCACATGGACGGAGCCCGACTCTGGAATGCGCACGTGGCTACTGGGGTTTCCATCGCAGAATACTGCTCCCACTTTGACAGTGTCTCGCTCTGCCTCTCCAAGAGTTTGGGTGCGCCGATGGGCCTGATCCTAGTGGCGTCGGCGGACTTTATACGAAAGGCCAACCATTTCAAAAAGCAGTTGGGCGGTGGCATTCGGCAGGCCGGGCCCATGACGGCCATGGCAAGTTATGCCGTGACGCACCACATTCCGTTGCTCCAGCGGTCGCACGACTTGGCGAAGCGGGTCGGCGACTTCTGTAAGCTCAAGGAAATCCAGCTCCAGAGTCCCGTGGACACCAGTTTTGTTTTCATAGACTTTGCTGCGAACAAGATGGACGCGGAATTCTTTCTCAAAGTGGCGCGCGAAAAGTACAACGTCAAGGTGATGGGGGGAAGATTTGCGTTCCATTTCCAGTTGAGCGACGAAAGCGTGGATCGGCTTATTCAGGCGTTGGATGAGACTTTGCAGTACGCAAAGACGCATCCGTTTGAAGCTAAGGCGTACAACCCCAACACATTCTACACATTCAACGAGATGACGAAGTGAGATGGTGTAAGGGACAGGTGTTATGAGCAAGACGATAAGACAAGACGATAAGACAAGACGATAAGACAAGACGATAAGACAAGACGTCAAGACAAGACGTCAAGACAAGACGTCAAGACAAGACCATCAGATAGTATATAGCAGGACAATACGCTCCTACAACAAAATAGGAGATTAATATTGTTGTGTGCAGAAACGCCCCACATCTTATATCACGTGATACATACATTTATCGGCGTAGACGGGGATTTCATTGTGGTACAGAATTCGCTATAACAAATTGAATTTCGCTATTCCGGATTTAGCTGTGGTGGTATTCGGAAGCGCGCTGGTAACTTGTACCGCGATACGCTATTATCAAGACGCTTATTCACTGCGGTGTAATCGTTTTACGAGGTAGACGTTGCTGTGAAATCACTCCTAACCACACCACGTCACCCTCTGCTTCGATCCCGGTGACATCCCTCCCTGGCCACCCTTGTCGCATGCCAAGCACTCCAATATGCTGTCTCTGACATCGCCTGACCCCGCCTTATCTGACAATACAGAGCGGCCTCTGCCCATGCGCCGCAGCGTCTCGGCCGGCTCCATGCTGTTTATGGACTTGCTGCGCGTGCCCTTTATCAAGGACTTTGACTTTGGCCTCAACCTCGACACCGTCGTCCTGGACTCCGCCCGCAAACGTTTCCACGATATCAAACTGCGCACCCGCGAGCAACTCGACAAGTACCACTCCCGCCGCGATCTGGACTTTCTGCGCCTCCAGTTCCGCTTCAACCGCAGCTTGCTTCTTTTCGATGCCCGTGTACAGCGCAAGCTCCAGCTGTCTAGCGTCGAAAAGCTTTTCTACGCCATGGCCATGGCGTGTATCGCCGCCTCTGGCTTTGTCATTGGCAAGTACCCCAGTCACTTTCCCCTCTTCCACACCATCCTCTTTTGTCTCTTGATGCCCATACGCTTCTACACCTACTTTAAGCGGTCTTACCAATACTACTTGGCCGATTTATGCTATTACGTCAACCTCTTGCTCATGCTCTTTATATGGGTTTTCCCTTCGTCTCCGTCCTTGTTCATCTCGGTCTTTGCCTTGTCCATGGGAACACTCTCCTTCGCAGTAATCACATGGCGCAACTCGCTCGTGCTCCACTCGATCGAAAAAACCACCAGCTCATTCATCCACATTATGCCGCCGGTAACGGTCTTTGTCATGGTGCATCAAATACCCAAAAGCGTGCTCGAAAAACAGTATCCTGCCGTGGCAAAGATCGAAGCATGGAACTTTGTGAATGGCATCTTGTGGACTAGCTTCTACTACTCGGTGTGGCAGGCCGCCTACCACTACTTTATCACAATCAAAAAGAAGGAAGAGATCAGCAGGGGAAAAGTAACCTCCTTCACCTACTTGAAAGACAAAAACAGCAAGAGCCTCATGGGCCGCTGGGTGAACTCTCTTCCCACGTGGTGGATGCAGACCGCCGCCTTCACTCTTATTCAGTTTGGCTATCAGATCCTCACCATGAGTTTCTGTCCCATCTGGTTCAACTACAAGTATGCGTGCGGCGGCTTTGTGTCCTTCATTTTCATTTGGGCCAGCTACAATGGAGCGACATACTATATCGACGTTTTCGGCAAGCGTCTCGAGAAGGAGGTGGCGCGGCTTCAGCAAGAGGTTGCAGATTTGCAGCTGGAAAATGAAAAGTTGCAATACTCGCCGGTAACGGCTCCTCAGGCCATGCCCGAAGATGATGTGGCCCCAATACTGACAGGCGTTTCCTCCTCAGGGGGTCTTGATGGATAGGAAGGCAAGACAAGGCTTTGGAACTTTCAATTTAGACTCAAGGATTGTTCTTTTGGCGACAGCGTCAACTTTCCCTACCTACTAATACTGCTCAACTTTTATTGACGCTTTTACGACAGAAACTAGTTGTGCTGCCAGCGAATTATGCTCGACTTTCATTAAATGCACGCTGAAAAGTGGCTTGCATATCGCTTCCAACAAATCTCTTGCTCAGGATATTCTAGGCGAACAATTTCCTCAAACCAATCACCTTTGTCGCCGTTGCCTTCTCATTGGGTCCAGAACTTTCAGCCATTGAAGCTGGCATGACCTTGCAACTTCCTCATTCCATCTTTTATTTTTTCCTCTTTTTTGGGGCCTCTGGTTTTATTTTTACTCGACATGGGGTGTCGTTCGAATCCATGGGGGGGCGCTCAAGACATTTATTGACTTTTTGGAGTTTTGAAGGTATTATGCTGTGCCTAGTACAAAACGACGTACTCCACCCAGACGACAGAATAGGACAAGTATGCTTGCTAAAAAGCGTGCCCCCTAAAACCCAGAACGATTCCACGACACTGCATGAGATCCATGATTGCTCGATAACTTGCCGCATTCAGGACCATGGCCGTGAGCAATCGCTGGGGTTGCAGACACGGGAAAGACTCGAAAAGTTTACTATCCGCACCCGCGAGCTGATCTCGCAGTACCATTCTCGCCGTGACAATGATTTCAAGCGGCTCCAGCAATCTATCAACACTACCTTGATTGTGTTTGGTGCGCGCGTCGAGCGCATGCTCGTCCTGTCCAGCGTCGAAAAGCTCTTTTACGCCATCGCAATGGCATTTATCGCGGCGCTGGCCTTTGTAATTGGCAAGTACCCGAGCCATTTCCCCCTCTTGCACACGGTCTTGTTTTGCCTCTTGATGCCTCTACGCTTCTACACCTACTTTACCTCGCCGTACCAGTACTTTTTGGCTGACTTGTGCTACTATGTCAATCTCTTGCTTATGCTCTTCATTTGGGTCTTCCCTTCGTCTCCTTCCTTATTTATTTCGGTATTTGCCTTGTCCATGGGGACGCTTTCCTTTGCAGTAATTATCTGGCGCAACTCGCTCGTGCTCCATTCTATCGAAAAAATTACCAGCTCCTTCATCCACATTATGCCGCCGGTAACGGTATTTGTGATGGTGCATGAGATTCCCCCAGAGATTGTCAAGGTGCAATATCCTGCAGTAGCAAAGATTGAAGCTTGGAACTTTGTGCACGGAATTCTTTGGACCAGTTTCTACTATACCGTGTGGCAGGTCACCTACCACTATTTCATCACAATCAAGAAGAAGGAGGAAATCAGTAAGGGTAAGGCTACATCCTTTACCTACTTGAAGAAGAAGAACAGCAACCGTCTCATTGGCCAATACTTTAATGCCATCCCCACGTGGTGGATGCAGACCGCAGTTTTCACCGTTATCCAGTTTGGCTACCAGATTCTCACCATGAGCCTCTGTCCCATTTGGTTCCACTATAAGCATGCGTGTGGAGCCTTTTTGTCATTTATCTTTGTATGGGCGAGCTACAACGGAGCGACATACTATATTGATGTTTTCGGCAAGCGGCTCGAGAAGGAAGTCATCAAGCTCCGTGCAGAAGTGGAGGAGTTCAAGATGGAGAATGAAAAATTGCAGTACTCTCCAGGCTCGCAAATGAGCGATTAACCAATGGTGCGAGACACGATATAACCTCTAAGCTATTGTTTTGCGGTGGCTATTTGGTCACTTGTGTATTGGACACTAATGGTTGTTAAGCGTTGTGGTCGACAAGTGCAAATTGTAATACCATTCTCTTTACTCACGGCTGCTGCTACTAATGCACCTATTTATGTACCGCGTTCGTCAGGCCGACTTTTACGGGTATTCACATGGCTAATTGTTGTGCCCTGAATTAGTGCTCGGGTTCTCTTAAATATTGATATGACAATTTAAATACCGTGCGGGACATTTAAAAGGGCCTTTGTTACGTTTAATTCGTCAAAACAAAGCATCCGTTGGGAGTCGACTTTTAAGCATAGTCTAGGTTGTAGGAATCTGCATAGCTTAGCTGTGAACTTTTCAAGGAAACTCGTCGGGCGCGGCGTTCGCTGTGAGCTTAACAAGCAGACTCGTCGGACGAGGCGGTCGATGCGACTCCATCTATCTACTAGACTTTGAGTGACATAGATTAGAAAGCCCGAAATTTATTCTCACATTAGCACACTTGATTTACGATCTGTTGAATGAGTGATTATATACTTTGGTGGTGCGCAACTGCAACTGATTTCGTGACACTGAGGTCAACACCATCCACCGACATATTACCCATCCCGTTCTGCTAAAAACTCTTGACTTTGTTCATCGAGATGTTGCTCACATTCTCTGATCAGCTCGGTGTCTGGAATTCGTCCCGCAAGCCGGTCCATAAGATATAAAAAAAATCGGGGTCCATCCTGACCAGCATCCATGGCTGAGACATACGTCATTTTGTTCCACCATACTGCCCACTGCGGCAAAATCACTACTGCCTCAATCAGTTCAGGGTGAGTCACTGCTTCCCTAGCCAAATTGGCGAGTCTTTGTGCCGTCTCTCTTCCGCTGGCGTTTCTAAACAAGTACGAGCCGGTAGGCTCAGTTATGGTTGTATTTCTTTCATTCTGGGGGGTTGTCGGGGTAAAAAACGCTTTCAAAAAAACGTCAAGGGCTTTATGTTCCGCGTCGGCGTTTGTTTCTGCCAGCCCCAAGGAAGTAAAACACATTATGACGAAATGCTTTCATATTCTTGGTGATGAAGATGGTGGGAAAATGATTCAGGTTCCACCTTGATTTTATAACTCTTGGGACACGTCGCCATGTCAAAAGAGAATAAGAGGACACGTTCAAATTACTGAATCTGATACACATCGTCTAGTATAAATTTTGGCGGCGAGATATCTTGCTTGGGCCGACAAGTATTTGAATCCAGTGTCAGCCTTACATCTTCGTTTCGCAATTCTGTGCCGGCCTGCACTCATGAGTGCCAATCCAACGCGACGCGGTAGAATGCCTCGTTTGCAAAGATAATAGGCGAAAAACGTAGCCGTTAAAGTTTTGAAACTGCCCTAGCTCGAGGCGCTATGGCGCGTGTTTTGTGCCAAGAATGATCGCACGGTTGTGCGCCCTAAAATCAAATGAGGACGATAATTCAATTCCCAAAACTTTCTCTTGAGCTGATAGACCAGATGCACCGCAATAAATCAACAGCTTTCTCCTCCGCATTTCTTCGCCAGAAGCAAATCGCGCCAGTTGATTGGAAGGGCTCTCACGGGCTAGACTAATTCAAAAAATGAAATGGGGTAAAAAGCTTGAAAAGTTCCCCTTCCGGTATGTGTCCGCGAGAAGGTCTATCGCATAATTAACAACAGTGGCGCACAAAAGTCTCTGCTGTGACGGAATTCACAAGCTAAGTCGATACTTTTTACCATCTTTGTCATAAAATCCGTGTCGTAATATGAGGTGAATGGCTCAACTTTCTTAGCCAAGATTGGTGTGAATGAGCCAACCTCGAAAGAGCTGTTCCCAGCTTTCTGAGGATAGATTTCGCAAACTGCTCTCTAAAAATCTCGACTGTATCTTAGCGCTTTGTTAAATAGGCATCCTGCGACGCGGCAACTTTTGCCTCGACATTGTAGGGTAACTAGGAACAGAATGTCACAATGTGGAGGCAAACGATTGTGCAACAAATGCTGCTGGCGCCGTGTCTATACAATCAGCTAAAACACGACATTCAGGATTATCGTTCAGGTTAGGAACGCGACATGATGTTTCGCTTGTTGGGGATTGAACTATTGTCCAAGAGATTCACATCACGCCAGTGTGTTCCCCTAGTCTGCCGGCTCTTTGCCAAGCCATGACACGACGGCCTTTACCTACCAGGTCCCCACCGATTCATTATTGTTCGAATTGCTGGGACTTAATCAGTAAAGCCGATCTTTGTGGCAGCAACAAGTGTTCAAACAAGAACAATAACGAGTCCTAAAGGTGCAAATTTTGGAGCCATGCAACGGGAACACGGTTTTTTGCAAGTCAAAGACGGACTTTTTCAAGCCGACACGAGCGAGTGTAGAGACCGAGGCGAGAGGCCTAGAGAGGAGTATTTTGATCCTGGTTCCTCATGGCTTATTCTCTTTCATTACATTCTCCGAAGCATACCTGCACCTTGACTTGTCGCAGATCATTCTCTGAAGCATATCTTCCCCTTGACTTGTCACAGATCATACTCATGAGATTATTATCATCAAATCGCGGTCGCAAAATCATGTTTCTTGAATCATAGGTACTAAATCATACTCACAAAATCATTTTCATTGAATCATAGTCACCGGATTGCCGTCACTGAATCGTAGTCATTTAATCGTAGTCATTGCATTGTGGACATTGAATCGTAGCCATTAAGTCGTAGCCTTTGGATGATAGCCATTGAATCGTAGCCAGTCAATCATAGTCATTGAATCATACTTCCCCGATCATGTTCTTGAACTCGTAGTCATTAGATCACAGTCATTAAATCATACCCATGAAATCGTAGTCGCTATGTCATATTCATTAGACCCCAGACATGATTTCGTGGTCATAAAAATCATAGTCATTAGATCATACTCAATTAATCGTAGTCATCAAATCGTAGTCAACTCATGGTCGTGAAATCGAAATATTCAATGGCAGTCATTCGATTGTAGTCATCAAGTCGTGGTCATCGAACTATGGACATTAAATCCTGGCAACCAAATTATGGCGATTGAACCATAGTCATGGTATCGTGATCATCAAATCCTGGTCGTCGAATCGTAATCATCAAATTGTGGTCATTGAACTATAGAACATTAGTCATGAGGTCGTGGTCATTGAATCATAGTCATTAAAATTTGGCCATCAAGTCCTGATCATAGGATCATAATCCAGGAATCTTTGCCATCATATCGTGGTCATCGAACCATTGTGATAATCACTCCGAGTCGTGAGGCTGGCTCCATGTCGTGAGGTGGACTCCGAGTGGGAAGTTCAGTACTGACTAGGTAGTGTTGCTTAAATCAACAGAACCGATTGTGGGTTCACGCCGAGTCAGTCAAGTCCGCAAGGCTCGCACCGAGCCCGAAGATACTCCTCTTCCATGGACAGTGCTTGCTTATTTGGAGGCAGTGTCTGCTGAGAATGCAAACAAAAATTCACATGTCTCTCGGGAAGCCTCAGAGGCAACTTCATCAGACATAGGGGACACGTTATTGTCAATTAAGAAAACTCCGGGGATGCTGGGAATTGCGCGAAAAAATCATTCTGGGTAGTTTAGTTGGAGTCTGGAGTCTACGCTGGAATTCGGTCGGGATGACAGATCAAGATCGTGCCAGGAATCCTGCGGCCCGTTGTGGAAAGATTTCTGATCCAGGCTCTTACCAAGAATCCTGCGGCCCGTTGAATGGAGATTTCTGAACCAGGGTGTGTACCAGGAATCCTGCGGCCCGTTGTATTGAGTTTACTGTTCCAGGGTCGTACCAGGATCCCCGCGGCCTGTTGTATTAGGATTACAGATCCAGGGATGTACCAGGATCCCCGCGGCCCGTTGTATTGAGATTTCTGATCCAGGGTCGTACCAGGATCCTCGCGGCCCGTTGTATTGAGATTACAGATCCAGGGTTGTACCAGGATTCCCGCGGCCCGTTGTATGTACCAAGAATCC
>JAKTSS010000253.1:0-18464 GCA_030580355.1 Debaryomycetaceae sp. yHKB357 | reverse complement strand
CAAACGAGGCCGGGGAGATGCTCTCAGTGGATGTTCGTAAAACTTGATTTGCATGTGGTGCATTTCCACGATCTCGTAATACGAAGCGGGGGAAATTAGACACCAGAAAATCAATCCCCATGGGTTATACTGATACCACACTCGTCAAATTGAGCAGCTCTACCACATACCAGAGGCCGTCTGATGGACTTGCTGAACCCACACCGAAGCTCGCGCGGGGTCTGATCTGCTCTATTTCTCAAAAAGGGCATTCGTGTGGAGACGACACAATAAACCCGCTACACTCGTAATTAAACAAGAAATCTATCAGATGGGGACATCAAATCCAACGGAAAGTGTCTTTTCTAGAGCAAGAACAGAAATTTCACACAACAAGGCGCATGAAATATACGACAACAATCATAGAATGCGCCGGTGAGAAAATCAAGTGCTACAACCGGCTTCGCTTCCTGTCGAAATTACATATAAGTATGGAAACATGCGCCTTCCTTTACACCTTCGATTAAGAATGTTGGCACTTATCAAAGCCTTTGCGCTTTTCATCTCAGTTTTCGCAAACAATGTTCTTGCCGGACCTAACAGCTGCAGACAGTGTACCGGTCAGCAAGTGGTGAATTTCAACGGCCGCGTTACTCAGGACCAAGCCACTTCCTTCTTCAGAAGCAGTCTTGGAGGATGCGCTACTGGCGGCCAATATGAACTCAACCAGACCCAGGGAGACAACTGCCTGTTTGACTGTATTAAGTGGAGCGGAGGCCAGTGCGTGCTCCATGGTGGCCCCATGCTTTGCACCAAGTGGACTTTTTACATCCATGCGTGGCGCTACTGCGGCAACGGTGGCCTGGTCAACGTGAACAAGTCGTCCCACTGCATCAGCGGTATTTGTGCGAGCAGCGACAACCTTAGCATGAGCTGCACTAAGAGTGTTGGTTGCAGCGGAGACTGCAACTGCGCGGAGTGCGGTTGCTAAGTGCCAGGCTTCTTTTAAAATGAGTGATAAAGTAATAGTAAATACGTTTCATTCGGATCTCATAGTCAAGGCGTAGTGACCAAGAATAGGGCACATAGCGGAAGATACCCGTTGCATCTGAATAAGCCGTTCGAGGTCCGTAATACGTCTATTTAAGATTCAGATTGGTAACGGAAGGCAGCAGATTACATGGGACAAGACCAGTGCATAGAGGTCATGCCAAGGTGAGAGATGACAGTCCACATGTTTGCTTGCGTAAAATTCAATATCCCTTCAAGAGTGGCAAGAAATAAACAGGAATTTCGCGCATCATCTTGAACGTTTGCTTTACGTGCTGTACTTGACTAGTCCCTTTTCACCGTATTTGTGTGGATCGTCATATCGATCGCACCTATATGGCTCTGCTTTGGGAATAATGCGGTGTGCGATGGTCAGGTAACGCCAGGGCCGTTGGCGTGCATCAAACCCTGTTTCCCCTGGCGAAGCTTCCTAGACAAAGTAGAAGAGAAAACCACACAAAACTGCACCACGGAGCAACACGACAGCAAGTAAAATACGCGCCGGCAAGACGTGAACTGCCACGGTCTCTGGTGACACGCAGAAAAAGAAGCGCAGAGCAAATCGGCCAAAAAATATTCATCAGAAAATTCTACTTGTTCTCAAGTTGGCACAAAAGTTGAATAGGGGCGTTTGGTCCTATGCGTCTCGACCATAATCCTCATATTTTTATATTTCCTTTCCTTATAAAGAGCGCGGAATCTCCGAACACAAGCACTTGTAGCGCCAAAGATCATAAATGGTTAACTTCTTACGTCTTGTGTTCTTCTTGCTCGCAGCCCGCGTGGCGCACGCCATCGCCCACAACAGCTGCAGACAGTGTAATGGCCTCCATAAGTTTCTCTTCACCAGCTACGTGACGCCGGATGCTGCAAAATCTTTCCTCAAGGCAAGTATTGGAAGTTGTGCAACGGGAGCAGAGCTCGATATTGCGTCGTACACCACCGATGTTTGCCAGGGCGACGCTTGCAAATACTACTACTTCACTATCAACGTCTGGCGATACTGCGGAAATGGGGGAAGTGTGATTATTAAAAGAAAAAGTCATTGCATTGCAGGAGTATGCAACGAAGGTGAATACTTGGGGCTTACCTGCACCCAGAGTGTCGTCTGCCACGGAGACTGCAACTGCGCCCAGTGTGGATGCTAGACGAGCACTTTTTACTATCTCAATCCCCTGAAATCTCGCGCGGGAACACTCGAAAACGGCGGGACTGCAGTTGTGACACTCAGATCCCGAGATAACGGTTGCAAAGTGGGGTATAAAATAATAGTTTTCGGGCAGCCTTCAGCATATTTTCTAGATCAATATATTTTTCAACATACAATTTGGCTGCAAAAATTCAACAGGTGGAAAAAAAGAAATTTTTTCATCTTCTTCCGAGCCAAGTGCTTGATGGACTTGGCCTTGTACACGGTGTACCACAATCACCGAATATTGCTCTACTGCAAAGTTGAAGTGATTTGGTACATTGACTCGTCATGATTGCGGCGCTTCAAGCATAGCTTGCAGGTAACATGCCTCTGGATTTGCGCATTTTCCTAAGTTTTACTTGATATCTTATCGAAATAGTCTAAAGAGAGAACAACAGGAGGGAATGCCGATCTTGCCAAGCAATGCATTCATGATGTATAATTGTCGTTCTTTTCGAACTTTGCGCATAATAAATAGTGTCGTGCGTGGATGTTAAGCTCAGTGGACTGCATGCCATCAGTTCCCCGCTTCAAAAGCCCGAGCCTTGAGCGGCTCGTATAAAGATGCGACGCTCTGCACACACCTTATATCTGTAACAAACATGGTCAGCTTAAAGTCCGTCATATTATTGATCTCTTTATTACTTAGTGGCAGTTTGGCTCGCTACGGGTGCCGGCTGTGCAAAGGGCGCAGTAGTTTTGCTTTTACGAACCCTGTATCGAAAGCCGCCGCTGAGAAGTTCTTGAAAGATAGCATGGGTACCTGTGCTACTGGAGGCCAATACATTATCACTTCCAACGATGCGTCCGAGTGTGTTGGCAGTAACTGCAAGGTGTATGACTTTTGGCTCACCGTGTATCGCTACTGCGGCAACGGAAGCAAAGTCACCCTCAGCAAATTTGACCACGGTTCAGGCGGTATCGTAGCACATTTGGAGTATCTCGAGCTCCACTGCACGCAAAGTGTTGAGTGTGCAGAGACCTGCGTGTGTGCCCAGTGTGGCTGTTGAATGTATCCAAAGGATAGTCTTCATGTCTGCTGAAAACCTCAATCAAAATTTATCGGCAGCTTGGCATTGAGTATGGCAACCCTATTTATTAAAACTTTGTTTACCGTTGAGTCCCAATTGAGTCAACTTTTCTTATCTCGAAACAAATTCCTCCATAGTTGTGCGCGATAGAGCTATTTTGTAGTACAGTAAATCTTGAAGTCATGGGCGGGCATGATCAAACTTACGGTGTTCTCAGATAAATCCACTGCTTCGACCTCATGAATTGGGAAGAGCGCAACAGCTCACAGGTTGTGCATTGTCAACATCGTACAGGTTTGGAACCCGCTCAAACTGGTCTAGATTAATCGGGAAGAGAACAACTGGTACTAGTATTCAACAAGTTATCTGTGTTTTCGCGGATCTAGACCACATCGATACAATAGCGATTCGATTGACGCACAATTTCGGAATGTCTTGGTCTAGAATAACACTGAAGCGTCCCAGTCTCTGAGAGCGCAATTTTGGTGGGAATGAAAGATCGGATACCGTGTTACAGTTTTACCCATGTCGTCATTGCTTCGGGTGTGATTGATAAAGCGGATAACACGTTACAGTTTTACTCATGCCGACATTGAGTCGGGTGAGATTGATGAATCAGATAATTTGGAACAGTTCGATCCAAGCTGATAATGATATCTACAGATATTTTATCCATCAAATGGAAATAAATTGACCATGTCGCATATGAGTGCAAATTCTATTAGAGAGGATGTAGACGAGCGGCGAGTGACTGCCAATAGGATGGCACGCCACGTGTTGGGAAGGCATGAAATCACTCGGAGTACCCTAGTTACTTCTTCAATGTTTAATATCGAACCAGTCCCTACAGTCTCGGCTCCTCACCTGATCAAGCGCAGTTGAGAACACGAAAGACCAACTGGGAATGCCATACAAATGCCCAACATACGAGATAATACAGCGATGTACGCGTCATCCTGTACGTGTTGCATACATGTTACAAATCACTATACTATTCGCAGCCACCGAGCGACGCGCTAGCGACGACTGGGATGCGCAAGATTTCTTTCTCAATTTGTTGAGCAAGTCTTCTCGGACACTACCAAGGGCTCAATCACTACTCTTTTACTCGGAATAGTCTCAATAAGCTTGGAGAAACAAAGCAAATATTGTGGTATTCTAGCTATACACGCTAAACGGCACAAAAAATTTACTCCAAGTCCTTCTTCAAAGTACCCATAAAGGCATGCTTCTCGGCAGGAGTCTGGAAGCGACCCTTACCAAACTTGGAGGCGGTGTCAATCCACTTGAGGTTGACCTCCTCCACAGCACGGCGAGAGGTGTCGACGTACAAGGACTTTCTCAAGGTGACAATTCTCTTGCGGACACCGGGGATGGAGCCCTTCAACAACACAAAGTCGTTCTTGACCTCACCGTAGCGGACAAAGCCACCCATGGGGTTGATGGTCTTCTGGGTACGGTCGAATTCGGTGGCACCGTTAGACTCATCGGCACCGGAACCGACACGGTAGATCTTGTGGTTGATAGAAGTACGGTGGTGGTAACCGTTCTGACCGGCACGAGCGACCGTCCAGTTGACGTTAGCCGGGTGCCAGGCACCGATACAGGCAACCTTTCTCAAACCACGGTGAGTCTTACGGGGCAACTTCTTGGTTCCCCATCTGTGGGTGACACCCTCGAAACCGTGACCCTTGGTGACGGCAACGACATCGATCATCTCATTCTGCTCAAAGACCGAGTTGACAGCCACGGGCTTCTCAAAGTGCTCGCGGGCCCAGTCGACCTTAGCGGCAACGTCACCACCATTGACCTGGATCTCGGCGATGTGGGCCTTCTTCTGAGTCAAGGGGGTCTTCTTGACCTGGGTGTGGGCAAGAACACGAACCACGGTGGCGTACTTCTTGATGCGAGCCAACTCGCGCTCAATCTGGGCGCCATCCTGGGCGTACTTGGCAGAGTACTTGGTGAAAGCCTTCTTCTTTGACTTGTACCAGTTCTTGTAGAAGCGACGCTTGATCTCCTCAGACAAGTGCTCGGCCCAGACGGTCGTCAAGGAGCGGAGACCACGGGGAGTGTCGACGTAACCGACCACACCGACGATGACCATCTCCGGGGTGTCGACGACAGTAGCAGCCTCGACAATCTCACGCTTGTGCATCTTGGAGCCGGGTCTGTCCAAGTCACGGACAATAGTGGTCATACCAGCCTTGTAGCCGAGGAAGGCAGTCAAAGCGACGGGCTTGGAGGAATTGTCCTTGGGGAAGGACTTGACCTTACCGCGGTGAGAGGCAGCTCTCTTGCGGGGGAGGAACCCAAGGGAACCGTGACGGGGGGCTTCGAACTTTCTGTGAGACATTGATGTGGTGGTTGCGTTGAACTTCGAGAAGCGGGAGGTGAAAAATTTTGCATCGAAAATTTCACAGTAAACGATCACGTGTCTAAAGGTCGTGCGAAATGGCAAACTTTAAACACATCACGTGAGGGGGATGGTTTACCCACGTGACCCAGCTGGTGCGACCCCCCGGAACTTGCTTCGGGGTTTCACGAGGCGGACTGGGAGCGGAGTAATCCACACTCAAGAGCAAAACTCATTTCACAGTGAAGCCGCGTCCCTCTACGCTATTAAGGATTGCTGCGGCCTTTCTCAGACTTCCTCCCCGGTCTTTCCTCGGCTCCTTTTCCCGCAACCTTCGCACCACCTACAAGGCTATCCCCCGCTCTTTTCTTTCGACGTATAAAGCGTTTCCTAAAACTTTCTTGGCCACTTACAAGGCCCTCTCCCGTGGCCCGGTCGCCGCCCGCGCTCGCTCTCAGCTGCGCTTGATCCGCAATGCAAAGCGCATCCACCGCGCGTCTACGTCTCCAACTGTAACAGCCCCGCCGCCAATGTCGACTCCTCCGCTGACCCCCGCCCTGTCTCGCCGCCAGCGTCTCTACAACTTTGCCCGCTCCGCCCGCGACGAATACATTCCTCGCGTGGCCAGCCACGTGGCGAACCACGTCGCGTCAATCGCCAATCCCGCATCGCTAGCTGATCAGACGGATTTGTACGATCCCAGCGGCAATCCCCTAATCCCAGAAAACTCCCAAATCACCCTCTTCTCTTCGTATACCCGCATCATTGATAAAAAGTATCATGTCGACGTCAACGGCTGGCTATGGTGTCCAGGCCTCATGACGCGCAAGAACCGCTTGATTCTCTCCTTTGTGAGACTGTTGTTGCGCCCGGGATCGGGCTCAGGCCCTATACCCCCCGAAAGTATCCCTGATATCGATACTGACACCGAATCTATCGCATCCACCGTCTCGGACATCAGCAGTGACCGTGAGGAGCGCCTCCAGGAGCGCATGGCGTGCTTTATTGCTCGCCTGATACCATATATCGACCTCGACGTCGACGTGGGAGCCACAAATCCACACTGGCACGGTTTAAAAGCAGAATCAAGCTCGGACCCCTTGCCAGATATTTGCTCGCGTCGCATCAAGACAGACGCCAACGGTCATTTCGCTACCACGATCGTTTGCGACTATGAGCCCAGCATCATTTCTGTTCGTGCTGCGACCACCGAAACTGTTTTCGCCTTCCAAGATGCCATGCTTGTTCACGACGGTGGCACTGGTGTCATCTCAGACATTGACGACACCATAAAGCATACGGGTGTCTTGGGCGACAAGCGCGAGCTCTTGCGCACCCTACTCATAAGTGACGTGCTGGCATGGCACATCCCGGGTGTCGCAAAGTGGTACAACCTGCTACAAGAGCGGCTCAAAAATAGCGTTTCCTTCCACTATGTCTCCAACTCGCCATGGCAGCTCTATGCATCCATCAACGAATACTTTTCCCACAGTTTGATTCCTCCCGGGCTGTTCCACTTGAAACAGTACACGGGGAACATCATCGCGTCGCTCATTGAGCCGTCTGTGAGCCGTAAGAAGCGTTCCCTCGCGAAAATTGTCATGGACTTCCCGCAGAAACAGTTTGTGTGCGTCGGCGATTCGGGCGAGCATGACTTGGAGGCGTACACGGAGTTGGCGCGGTCCTTCCCTGGCCGCATATTGGTCATTTACATTCGCCACGTCCCCAACTCGCTCTCTGATATCGACGATGATCGTATTTTAAAGCAATTGAACAAAATTCTCGAGTCAGTGAAGGTAGATAGCGTGCATGAGGCCAAGGACTTGATTGATTTGTCGGATACTGACCAAGTTGGCGATACGTCCAGGGAAAAGCCACTGCCTCCGCTATCGTCGACGACTAACGGAAGCCAAACATCTACTCCCAATACCCTCCAACTGCCTATAACTGAAAAAGGCGTACGGCCCCGGTCGCGCCCTCCGCCAGTGAAACCAGCGAAACCGCAACTGCTTCAGGGGAGCGTGATGCGGAAGCCGCCGCTTCCAGAACGCCCGAACAAGACGCCTTCGCCGCCTCAGAGTGTTGGTTCTGACAAAACGGAGCGTCAGCGGGGTGTGTACGAGCAAGACTTGAATCTGTCGTTTGGTGACCTCGACCAGCCTCGACCTAGTACGGTAGCAGGCATTCTCGACTCGGACTGGTTCTTTGAGTTGGAGGAGATGGACCGCCGTGGTGCGGCCTGGATCAGGCGATTGATCGAGAGCGTGCTTGATCTTGAAGGGACCGGCACCGTCATCAAAATCTTTCAAGACCAAGAAGATTGCATGCTTAACCATTCCCTCTCGGCTCTTGACTCTCGAAGAGAATCAAAGCTGTGACTGGGCAAGGGGTAAAACTTGATTGCTAAAGTAAAGTTCTTTTACTAGAGGATTGATTCACTAGCTATCCCAAAGTGTTGCATTTGTTATGTTGTAGGTTAGTATGCTTTGATTACATGGCTGGCTGCATATCTTCTATAATCTGAAGTTTAAACAGCGGGCTCTCTAGAGGTCAACAGGGCTCTACCCAACATTATATTTGGTGCGGTACAGGGCCTGACGAGGTGGTCACTAGTATAAGCCTTGTGGGGCGAGCAACCGACTTGCAAAAGTTATTCTCACACGTTACTCGGAGTTATACTTGAAGTCATTTTCACAGGTTCCTATGGGCTGTTCACTCAGCTTACTTGACGCAATTCTTGCATATTACCTGGAATTACTGACAGGTTATTTGAGGCTATCCTCGCAGGTCGCACGGAGTTTTTCCTACGAGTTACTTTGGAAAATTCGATCAGGTCAGTTCGAGGTAGCCTCAAAGGTTACCTAAAGTCAAACTTCGCAGGTAACTTGGAGTCATCCTAATAGATTACTTGGAGTTATCCTTACTTGTTACATGAAAGTATCCCCACAGATTACTTCGTGTTATCCTCACAGGTTATGTGGGGTCATCCGCGCAGATAACTTGGAGTCATCCTCACAGGTATCTTGGAGTTTTCTTGAAGCTATCTTCACAGGTTACTTTCCGCTATTCTCGCAATTTGCGTGAAGTTATTCTCGCAGGCCAATTAGATCTATCTTCGCAGGGTACTTTGTGTTGATTTTCTGTAGCGCCTGGAGTTATCTTCACAGCTTCCCTTGAATCATCCTTACAGATTACTTACATTCATCTTTACGTGTAACATGAAGTTGTCTTCACAACTTACTTGATGCTTTCTCGCAAGACCAGACGTCATTGAGTTTGTTTCTCGCTGGCGCGAGCGAATCTAGTGTCTATTGTTTACATTTTTGTACATAATAAGCGGCTAAAGTAGCCATACAAGTAAGAAGGTGTACACGGACTTTGACAGCCCAGGCCCAGGCCCAGGCCCCTATCTGCGTGCGGCAATGACTTTTTTCAAGGCGAGACGGGCGTCGCTACTTTCGTCGCGTTGAGCGGTCTTGTCGTCCATGCCGTGACTCATCGGCAACGCAGTGTCATAGCCGAAAGGCAGGGCAGAGTCAAACAGGGGCGAGCCTGAGTACTTTTGTGCGTTCCCATCAAAAAATTCGTGGTCGCGGTTGGGCTCCTCGCAGAACGCTGGAGGTTGGTGGTACACCGGGAGGGGATGGTGTGAGTGACGCGTGGCCAGGTCATTTTCAAGGTATGGGTGCGAATACTGTTGCAGGGTAAAGTCAGGATTCAGTTCGTAGGGTCGTGGCGCAAACATATCCTGGTTCATTAGAAACAGGTTTTCTGGCGCAAGGTATGGGTTTTGTTGGTGGTGAGAGTGCAAGCCTTGTTGTTGGGTGGAGTGCAGAGTTTGTTGGTGGTTGGAGTGCAGAGTTTGTTGGTGGTGGTGGGAGTGCGGGCCTTGTTGTTGTTGAAAGTGCGAGCCTTGTGGCTGGTGTAGAGAGTTTTGGTCCTGTGGTTGGTTCAGGACACCATTCTTGGTATCCGGGTTCTCTCGTTGGTTTTGGACATCCAAGTTGTGCAGTTGATTTTGGACATCCAAGTTGTGCAGTTGATTTTGAGGATACGGTTCCTGGTGATGTCGGCGGACCTCTAAATTCTCATTATGGACATTTTGTTGACTCTGGGCCACTGGATTATGCACCAGGACACTGAAATTCTCTTGTTGCGGCGAGTTATCCTGCTGTAGCAGCAGCATCAGCACATGGAAGCCGTGGCCGGAATTGTGGGACTGAAAAGACGGATGCGGAACCTGGAGGTGATTTTGGTGCGGGGCCTTTGGAGAGTGCTGAGCGGGGTCGCCAAATAGCGGGGAGAAGGAGAAGGGCGAGTTACGCACGGGCGAGCTTGTGGCAGCAGCATAGTCGCGCGGATGAGGAGTGTATGGCGTCGTGTCCGGCCTGATGTGGCCAATGTCGGTTAAGGCATTGTCAAAGGACTGGTTTGCGGACGACGAAACCAGGGGGTTGGAGTGGGGTCTGCGTTCGAGCATTGGCTGGCCAGCAGACAAGTCAAGGGTGCTTTTTCCGGTCAAGTCAGAATTGTGACGGCCAGCAGACAAGTCAAGGGTGCTTTTCCCGGACAAGTCAGAATTGTGACGGCCAGCAGACAAGTCAAGGGTGCTTTTCCCGGTCAAGTCAGAATTGTGACGGCCAGCAGACAAGTCAAGGGTGCTTTTCCCGGACAAGTCAGAATTGTGACGGCCAGCAGACAAGTCAAGGGTCCTTCTATCGGTCAAGTCAGAATAGTGACGACCAGGGATGTCGGAGGTGTGGCACATATCAGCGGTGCGACAGTTTGAGACATCGGAATTGTGGCGACCGGCCACGTCATGCTCACGCTGATGGGCCGGTCGGGACAAGGGGGTGTCCGACAAGAACGGCAACGGCGGAGGCGGCCTCTGACGCTTAGCGCCGGGCCTGTCGGCGTCTGAGAGTGGCACCACACCTTTCGCGTCGAACAATGACTGGGACGCGGGCAGCAGGCCGGGCACCAGCTTATCGCAGAGCGCGGCCTTGCCCGAGGCGTCGACGGTCAACTCCAAAGTGAAGGGGGCCCGCGGAGCGGGCGAGAACTGAACTGGGGGCAACAAGTCGTCGGCGGGCTGGTGCGGCAGCCTTAGCCGTGGCGGCGCCAGCGAGTAGGCGGCCAGGTTCTGGCGCGAGATGGCACATGGCGGCGGCGGCGGCGCGAAAGCCGACACGCTCGACACCAGGTCCGAGTGTGAGCGGGAGCTCGCACTGTGAATGTCGAAGGAACCATTACCGAGCGAGTTGAGCAGGGAGTGGCCCGGCTTGAAGAGCGGGACCGTATCGGGAGCCAGCGGGTAGGCCGCGCTCAGGAGCGGGAAGGACGACGGGGACGTGTCGCCCTCGCCGCCGGCTTTCAAGGGCGACACGGAGTGCACTGCCAATTCACTCTCCGCCAACAACATCTTTGCCAGGTGGGGAGGAGTGCGGTAGAACTGCGGGGTAGAGGTATTTACCGGGTCGACCGGGGCGGATGCGCTCAACACAAGACTTAGGCGGGCGGAGGAGGACGGAGAGAGGGGGTTTTGCACGCGAGACTTTTGTTTCCTGCGGCGCAGCAGCAGGAGCGGGGTGGAGTGCAGCAGCAGCAGCAGGGTGTTGCGGCGGTGGGTCGGGGAGACGCGCATGAGCGGGGTGAAGTAGTCGGGCTGGCCCTGCTGGAGGATTCTGTGGGAGTTTGACTCGGCGGAGGGCAGGCCGTGAGAGGGAGAGGCGTTGACGGAGATGTTCATGGTGTGGGACACGAGATGGGGCAAGGAGGAGGGGTTCGGGGGCCTGCCTCGCTTCTTGCGGAGCGGAGGCGAGAGCGGGGGCGGGAACTGCAGCGAGAGAAGCTCGGCGGAGGGCGCGGGCGGAGAGGACGCGGAGCAGCGCAGGGGCGTTAGGGTGCGGCGGGAAGGGGTGCAGTGCGCGTTGGCCGAGGAGGGCGTGGCCTTGGGGGTGCACGAAGGGGTGGAGTGGGTGTTGCGGAGATGGACACGCGCGTCGTCCGCGGCGGACGGTAGCAGGGACGCCACCGCGGCCAAGTTGGAGGCCAGACGAGGGAACATGCGCGAGAGAGGACAACACCGGAGAGGGAACACCACCGGAGCGAAGCGTCTCTATATAAGAAGAAATAAAAAAAGCGAGCGGCAATAGCGATGGCTCCACGCAGCGGGAAGCCGAACGAAAAGCCAATCAGTAGCGAATAAATCCGGCTCGCCTCAGCGCATCCGCGCAGAGACACACACGACCTTACGGGCCGCTAAGCGAGGGAAAAAAGACTACGCCTGCCACGCCGCACCAGCGTCGCATGGGGCCATGCGACTGCCAGTCGGCCCTCACCCTCGGCGTCACACACAGCCTCCCGTGATGCTCGCAACACGCATCCACTCTCCCGCCGTCACTGGGTCATCGCCGCGCCGTGTGTTCCTGGCGTCCGATCTCTGGCACCGTTGCTCCTGCGCCCATGGCAATCGCTCCCGATCGATCCGCGATCCCCCATCTCGATCTCGATCCGCCAGCGCGCCGTCTCAAACAGGCTCACGCCTCCTTGGCGCCTGTCCGCGCCCCTACGGCTTTCCCAACGTAAACCGTCGGTCCTGAGTCAGACCTGATGTATCGCGGTCCGTTCCCTCAGCGGGAATGGATGCGTGGCCGCATCAGGCTGATCAAGTTACTTTTCCGTATCTCCATCAGGCTTGATCAATTACCCGTCCGTATCTCCATCAGGCTTGACCAATTACCTGTCCGTTCTCCCAATCGGGCTAAATTGATGGTCAGCCAACGTCAAGCGGGGTCACCCCACTGGCCCATCAGCATCACGTGTATCCGATAGACATATGATACCCGAAGCGTCCGCCAATGCTTAATCTAGCCGAAGCTCAAATGGCATGCCGTCTATCGCTGCCACAAAACACTAGGCTAAAAAAATATCGCCACTCTCGCCTAATTATGCGCGCCACCATTTCCCGGGCCTCCTGGCGCCAACAAATCCTCGCCAAGTGTTTGGCAGTCTACGCCGATGCACAATCTGACTCGACCTCGCGTAACGTGATGCCTTGCGTGACTTGATGCGGTGCTCGTGCAATGCACAAGACCCACCATGAAACGCAACCACGCCAGATCATCGCATATCGTGCCAGATCAGAATCGCCGCCCATCTCGGCACCAAGCCACCACGCGCAATTGAATTTCGCAGAGGTGGATGTGTGTGTCGTGTCACGCTACATTGTCACACGGTACATACGCTTGATCTTTTTACACACGCTGCGTCTTCCTCTACACACCCCATCTTTCTTCCGACACAATGCTTCTTCCTCCATACACTCCATCTTTCTTCCTTCACACGCCTTGATCTTTTTACGCACGCTACTTGATCTTCCTACACACTGCTTGACCTTTTCACACACACATCACAAGAACACTTCCCAATGGCGATAGCGCAATTTTAGTCAACGGCATTGAAGCGAATTTCGCAACATCGAGTCCATCGATTATAAATTGACTGCATCTGTTTCACAGTTCTTGTGTAACCCTACAACACTGTTCTGTTGCCGCCGCTGCACACTTCTTCATTTCGAAGACGATTTGGTATCTTGTTTCCTTGGACAAGATGGTCAAATACGACTTGGTATCTTGTTTTCTCAAATAATATTGGGCACGCCATGGTCTGTTGGTCATTATTGGGCTTCGCGGAATCCTTGAACTTTTTGATCTTCAAAGCCTTGGACAGAGCACAAAAACAATTTCCAACCTCCTCGATCTTGGTAGTAGAGACCGGAATACGAAGAAAGTCTCCGTTCTTTACTTCGAGGAAGCGGGCATTGCTCAGTACTTCTCCGGAGACGGATCGTGCATCAATGGCCTATTCCACAATTCAAAGTGAACCACACAATTCATGAGCAGGCTTTGCTATTGTGCATCGGGTCCGGTGCCAATATGGGGCTCCCTAGCTGTTAGTGGCCGTTCCCACCTTTGCATGGCCTCCAATCGGTGCGGCCCGGCTTTTCGAGAAATCACAGACTTTCTCCAAGTATCTCTTTGAATTTTGAACATCCTGACTCCCCAAGGTATGAGTAACTTCCCAACTCACGACCAGGCTAAATGAGTCGTGTCTCGGCCTCTTCGCCGTCGCGAGTCGCGAATGGTCTGCCCGAGGTATGAGTTCGCCTCTCGAATCATTGAAAGGCAGTCGAGCTGGAGATAGGCTTGTCGAGTTATGACTGCACTCGAAGAGCTATTGATGGGCTCACCGAGTCGCGAATCGGCTATCTGACCAATTGGCAGCCTCCCCAGGATGTGATCGCCATCTCTTAGCTGTTGATGGTTCACCGGGCTGTAGACGGCCTGTCTGAGTTCTTGATGGCTCACCAGGATCCTAGATGCCCTCTACTCAAGTTGCACTGGGACAAATGGGGCTATGAGCGGTCTCCTCAAGTTTTGAACGATCTTCAAGTTATGTACAATTCGACTGCTTCAAATGGCCTTCTCCGCTTGTGAAGGATTCTTTTGGTCTATATTCAGTCAAGTCGAGTTGCTACTGCGCCCACTGTGCTATCGTGAGGCTCCTATGCTTATTGAGCTCCCCGTATTATGAATGCTCGTTCTGAGATGAGCCACGCGAGTTGTGACTGGGCTTTCCGATATATGAATTAGCGATCTGAGCTACGAATGGCCGTCCGTAGCTCTAGCCTATTTGAGCTTCTTGCGACCTCGTAGAGTCCTCAAATCCTTCTGCTGGATTGCCAAGCTATGCAAGACCTATCCGACTTTTCTTCAGTTTATGATAGCATCTCCAAGGTGTGGATAGGCTCTTTGAGATGGGGCCCAAAGAATTATCGGCAAATCTCATGTAATGGTCCCCGTAACTTCCCCGCTTATCTTCGCCAAGGAGTTACCTTTACGGTAAAGGCAGCGCTCTTCGAGCTTCTCACCCTCGCCTCAGGGGACCTTTGCTCACATGTATGGCCATTCCTCAACAAAAAAAGTCAGCTTTTTGAGAGAACTCTGAACATGCGTGGTAAATACCCATACAAACACTCATCGGGTGCCTCCGATGTAGAGACTGTGAGAACTCTTGACCGGCTCACAGCATATCGCGAAGGTTGAAGCATGTCTTTCAACCTCCGAAGAGATCGTGGTTTTCGCTGCAGTAATCACGTATCTCCTCTGTTGCTCATGCGAATTGGTGGATCTTGTGGATAAATAACGCTTAACACTGGCATCGGCTTGAGATTCGAGAGAGAGATGCAATATCATTGAAGTTTACACGCATATCGCCCTACACCATTCGAATTTTAGCATGTCGCTCCTAATGGCCGTCTAACTTTGCGTCATTGAAGTTAATGCTAGGTCGATGCTGCTTGATATGAATAAATCAGGTCGACTGTGATAAGGATAGCCCATCAGACCACCGAGCAGCAGGGCCTAGCGTCAATAGGGTCACAGCCAGCCCAAAATACAGTACCTCGATCTGTTTCATTTCACCCTCGCACTTGCACCCCCAGAACGGCCATTGCACATTATTGCATCTTGACACGCCGGACTAGAGACACCAGATGTAATGCTGCCAGCAGCTGATACACCCGGAGAGCGTTAATGGCCTTTTACGATCTAGGGAATAAAAAAGCTCACCTGGGAACTCCCGTTGTGACTAGCTCAAGGCTACTGGCCGATCTTGTGCGTACTCGATTTTGGAGTATTTGAAACAATGCTCCGCAACGATCGCGGGACATTCCCAAGCGAAAAGTTTCACACCAGAAGCTGGTAGTGCACGAGTGAGCTTGGAAGTCCAGAAGAGTCCCGGGCTGCTAAAAACACACAAACATCAAGAGGATTTAGCGATGTTGCATGACAAAATTATAGCAAGTAAGCGTGGAAGCGGATGGTAGAATAAGATCCAATAAAAAAAATAGAATGGATCTATCCATGCAGCAATCTTTGGGATTGTGTAAAGCACACGCGTATTATTCAACCGGAATATCACAGCTATCGTAGCCTGCCCGAGTCGTCTCCGGGAAAAGTCTTGCCATTGAGCGTGAAGTAGAGTACGGCAACTCAAAGCAGAAGCGGATAGTGAACAGCAAGATCTAAAAACTCCATAGCGTGATTTTGTGAAAGCTATGCGTCTTTTGAGTTCTTCGTCAAGCCTCGGCGTACCCCGCGATGCACTCACGTGATCCAAACGACCTCCTCGTATAGTCCGTATAGACGACCTTTATAGGCTGCAATTTACGCCTCAGGGAATCGCCATCCATCGACCATCTCACCACTGATGCTCAATCCTGTGACGACAGAACGGGAGTTCTCTGGACTTCCTGGCGCCATCCTGATAACGATTGGGCTACCGGTCTTGATTTTCGTTTTCGGCCTCTTGTACAACACCTACTACTGCCAGCGAGGTTTATCAATAGACTTTGATGCTATTCGATCGCAAATCCCTCGATCTAGCGCAGGGTGGCTAGATCTTGTGTTTGACTTGCAAGTGTGGCGTGCATACATCCTTTGGTTTGGCGGTCTTGCTCTTGCCAGCCTTGTGCTTCCTGGAAAACGCCTCCCAGGCACGGTATTGCGCGACGGAACTCGTCTCGACTATAACATAAATGGCCTAGCGATCACCACTGCATTGCTCGCGCTCTTGCTTGCTCGAGTGTGGTACGCTAAAGGCGCATACCTCTCGGAATTGGAGTTTTTGTACACGCACCACCTTCAGCTTACCTGCGTCACCACTGTCTTTTCGTTTTTGCTAGCAGTATTTGTTCACGTTTGTTCGTACATTCCTCTCACCAAGCCCAACGGGAAGGGCACGCGTGAGCGCATTCTCTCTGAAAACGGTAACACGGGATCAGTCATTTACGACTGGTTTATTGGCCGCGAATTGAACCCGCGCCTCGGCTCCTTTGACATCAAGCTCTTTTGCGAGTTGCGGCCAGGCATGTTGCTTTTATTTCTAATCAATCTCGCATGTGTACACCACCAATACCACCTGAGCGGACAAGTGTCTGATGCGCTTATTCTTGTTAATGTGCTTCAAGCGTTTTACATTTTCGACGGGGTGTTGAACGAGGAGGGATGCTTGACGATGATCGACATCACTACCGACGGGTTCGGGTTCATGTTGAGCTTTGGCGACTTGGCGTGGCTCCCGTTTGCATATTCGGTGCAGGCGCGGTTCCTTGCGGCATCGCCACCGGCGGCGGCCTCGCTAGGGTACAAGTGGTGCGTCGCGATCGTGATGTTGAAGGCAATTGGTTACTATATTTTCCACTGCAGCAACCAGCAAAAGAGCGATTTCCGGGCGGGCAAGCTTGAAGGAGCCAAGCTCCGGAGCATCCAAACAGCGACAGGTTCACGCTTGCTTGCGGACGGATGGTGGGGCTACTCGCAGCACATCAACTACCTCGGCGACTGGCTTATTGGATGGCTGTGGTGTCTCCCCACGGGCTTTGCCACGCCAATCACGTACTTTTACGTGGTATACTTTGCGGTGTTGCTTTTGCATCGCCAGGTGCGTGACGAGGCCAAGTGTCGAGCCAAGTACGGCAAGCTGTGGGAGGAATATGAAAAGTTGGTGCCGTACAAGATTATTCCAGGCGTTTATTGAGAGGACCGAGCCAAATGGCAAGCTGTGGGAGGAATATGAAAAGTTGGTGCCGTACAAGATTATTCCAGGCGTTTACTAAGGGGACCGAGCCAAATATGGCAAGCTGTGGGAAGAATATGAAAAGTTGGTGCCGTACAAGATAATTCCAGGCGTTTATTAAGGGCTTCGAGCGGAAAGCTGTGGGAAGAATATGAAAAAAAAGATACCGTACGAGATTATTCAGAGCCTGTACTGAGACCGTTCGGATGTGATTCTTTTGAATAATGGTGTGGCCATGTACACACAAAAGCCTTATTGATAAAAGTGAAGAGTTCGGGGCCTAGAGCATTTCTTTCGATACTGCTAGACAGTCAGGTAACCGTCCAGGAATGGTCGACGGTGGACATACGTGTATATAGATTGATATCGAGAAAGTCTTTATAAGATTCATATCGGAAAAGCCTTTAATTGATTGATATCGGGAAAGCCTATGTAAGATTGATATCGGGAAAGCCTTTGAATGATTGATATCGGGAAAGCCTTTGAATGATTGATATCGGGAGAGTCCTTAATAGGATAACGGCCCGGATAAATGTAAACTTACATTGTTTTTATTCATGCAATATGCGGTCATACCAGATTCGTGACACAAACCACCCACTACACAAGCCAGTAAAGCCAGTATCGCCTCGACTTGTAATATTTCTCAGATCAGGGTAGGCTGCAGGCAGCAGTGCCTTCTTGAAGCAAGTAACTGACCAGTCGCGCCTCCTGATTGATCTCTTCCCTAGTGCGAGGATGCGAGCGCTCAATCTAGAAGCAAATACACGAAGGTTTTTTATGTTGTGACCTTTCTATTAATTGTAATGCGAGACAAACAGGACAAATTAATCAACTTTCTTTTGTAAATCGACCTGTTTCTCAAAGGCATGGTAGGAGATCTCGATAGAAGCCAACCATTGCAAGGCAACGTAAAGAATGTACAACAAGATGAAGCTGACAAAGATGCACAGCCAGATTCCCGGAGTGAAAAAGGAGTAGTTAGTGAAGAGATTGCTATTATTGGAATGAGGGGCCGACAGATTTTTGCCGGGCGAGGCTGGTTTCAGCTCTGCAGTCGAAGAGTGGTGCAGAACCAATCGTTCAGCATCGGCGATATCGCTCTCGACCTGTTTTTCTAAAGCGGCTAATTGGTCTGGGGGCAAAAGCTCCTTCTCTGAGGCATGGCGCCTGTGGAAAACGTGCAAGTCGTCGAGAGAGTCTTTCAAGTACTCCT
>JAKTSS010000252.1:0-18725 GCA_030580355.1 Debaryomycetaceae sp. yHKB357 | reverse complement strand
TCTGGGATGCTTCTCTGTGACATACGTCTCTGTGAATTGTGCATCGACTTGAAGTTCCTCGACCTGCAAAATGGCGGCGACCTGATGGTACCCACTGCCAAGGTAAAGAAATTTATCAGGTGAATAAACTGTCTGACTGATTAGAATCGTGACTGGGATTTGTGAGAGCATATCGAGATTAAATGTCTTTTTGGATAAGAAAGCTACACATGTCAACTTGGCCCTCCACGTACAAGGCAATGCTCTCAATCTTATAGGCAGTCGTCCAGCAAGCCCGAGCAATACTCAATGACATACGATGTAAAATAGCTTAGTGCGGATGATATGTATTCGTATTCCCGTAATCCGGACAAGAGGCGTGCAAAAGCAATCCAATTTGGACAGCAACGCCAAGTTGGGCAAAATAAAGAATCTAGAAGTCGTGCTTGGCCCAATTCATGATCTGGACAGACAGTAAAGGGGCTGGATTAGTCTCAAAAAGCGGTTGTTTTGATTCGCGGCATCTACAATTTTATGGCGGGGGACACACTTTTGTATTTGCGGCACATCCAAAGTCTAACGCTCTGTCAATGGATTACAGAAATGACTCTTATGCCGAGACGCGTACTTTTCATACCGGACGCGTACTTCCAGACCTGACGCGTTCCCCCACACTAAACGCGTTCCCTCCAAACAGACGCGTACCCCAAAATAAGCAAATCCCCAAGGAAATCACCATGATCAATTTTGCAGGCTCTGCAAATATGTTCGGAGCTTGATATTATTTGGAACGTGAAAATGGCGAGCATCTGTTCCACTGAATAGGGAGAAAAGGCCACCTTAATCTGATATTATTGTTGCAGGTAAGGGCGTTGAACATGCTTCAGACACTGCGGCCACCGATACGCATCCAGGGTTGGCCATGATGAAAATGTGGCCCTCACATTTTTCGGGAATCGAGAATCATTTTGTGGAATGTACCAATGAATTTACTGTGATGATCCAGAATCCGAAATGTGAACAAGAGTGCACAAAAACACAAGACAAAGGAGGCGTGGTGGGATCGCGATTTGGGTAGTATGCGTTTGCAGAGTGAGCATGGCGAGAGACGATTAGCATAGTGGTAACCAGTGCAGCAGCGATCGTACCAAACAAAGAGGCCCAACACCAATCACTATATCAAGAGGCTAGAGCAATTGCGGTACAAAATGACTCGAGGAGCGTGGAATTGTAGTCCGACCAGACAGTCTGAGCGTACTCTTTACGGTTACTGTACCCTTAAAGTCTACACCAGCACGTGAGATCACAAGCTCAGGGGACTACAGGAAAAACATGGCATTTCCCGCAATAGAATGATGAAACAGAATGAATGAACTAACGAATGAATGAATTTGAACTGATCGAAATGCTGGAACCGAGAATGCATAGTAAACAAGGAGGAAAGAGGAGGAGAAAAGAATTACGGAAGCTTTTGTTCATGGACAAATCAACACGTTGAAAAGTCCAATTTTTTAGGCTTGATCTGCGACTGCCGGCTTGAAAGCTTCACGATGCGGCGAGCACCAGTTCTATGGTTGACGAGTTCCATGTGAGTGTTGTAATTGATTTGGGGCGCAGAATTATGAGGCGCGAAAATGTTCTTTGCCGGTGCCAGGGGCGGAGGGCTGGTGCTTGTTTTGGTATCGATGAAGGGATTTTCAGGTTTGGTGCGGCGAGACTTTACCTGATCGATATCCTCTTCGTCCGAAGAGAAGCCATTGTTGGAAGATCCGTGCCAATGCTTTACTAATGACTCAGTGATCAATTGCTTACCAGGGGTCTGTGGCGGGAAAACTTCTGATTTTCCATCGAGACGCCGAGGTGTTTCCGAGCTCGAGTGGGGAACCGGCTCCGACGAGTCGATTTCAGGCATGGGTTCCCCGTCAAGGTCGGATTCCCCTGCATATAACTTGGGCTGGCTAAATATAGAGATGCGAGCGCGGCCTTGGACTTGAGTACGGCCGGTGCCGACAGTAGAGTGGCCCGGGATGAGAGGGCCAAAAGAGAACCGGGGGAGCGAGTCGTGAGCAGTACGTTCCGGCGAGAACAAGTTGAACATGACGTCGGGAGTGTCCTTACGGCGGCGGCGAGGGGAGAAATGGGGGGTAGCATCGGGAGAAGCGAGAAGGGTGTGGTGCTTCAAGGGCAGTTGAGCAGAAGCATGCGATTTTTGAGGGGCCGCGGTGGAAGCGGTGTTTGAAGGAGGCAGAAAGTGAAGGCGAGAGGCAGGTTTTTGGATGGAGATGGGAGTGATGAGGGAGGATGACGCGTGGTGGGGAGTTTTATCGGGGGTGGAGGGGATGTGGAGGGAGCGAGTGTGGCGACGGCCGCTTGAACGTGGGGGTGTCAGCGGACACGCATGGGCAGACATTGGGGATGAGAGTGATAGAGGGGGAGAGAGTGACGGAAAGAGATGGTGCACCGTAAAGACTTGGTGGCGCTTACGATGGAAGAAAGGTGGCTGGTTGGTTTCAGAAGTTTGTAACCGCCAGGAGGGAGCATCTGGTATATGCAGGAGCCCAATTTAGCGGGAGAAAAAAGATTCTTCGAAAAAAAAGATTGATTTCCCTTCGGGCAATATTTCCCAAGACGGAAAAGTAATTAAATTTCCAACTCTAAACTCTAAATTAGGATGGATCAGCAAAAATGACTGGAAGAGGGCAGTGAAGATGGTCACGTGGTTGGGAGAGACGAGCCGGGTAATGCTACCGTCAGGCACCAAATAACATCCTTTGCCCTGGTGGAGCGGTGAAGGAAATACTCCACGAGGGAACACGTCGTGACCAGATGGCACCTTGATCTCTAAAATCAGTTGAAACAATCCTACCCCAATACTCACAACATGATACAGGTAGGACAAATGCCTCAGTCACCCGGTGATCGCCCTAATTGGAACAGAATCAAGCCCTCCGACGCCCCTCTCGCCCTCCCTTTGCCCCTCGTTGCCCTCTATTCCGCCCTTACTGGTAACATCACCCCAGTACCGCGTGCGTTTTATGGCTGACGTAACCCGCCTCGGCTAATTTTTTCTCTCTATCGGGCAATAACAATCACGTGACACCATCATCAATATCATCTCGAAATTGAAAGCCACTGCCAAGTCGTCTGCCTCAAATAACACGATTGGCATACGCATTCTTTAGCAGCAACACCTCCAGCACACTGGTCACTCCTACATTCATTCACCGTCTTCTTCTTACGTCCCCGACGCATCCTCTACCACGCTCCTTACAGACGCTGATTGTTGCCTCCAAACAAGGACCTTTGCACGTTGTCTTCAACTCTAGAATCACACTCCCTTGGCCTGCTGTCTAAAAAGAAGAGTCCTTCCCGCTCTCTCACATCGTCTCACATTGTACTTTTCTCTTTTCTTTGTCTTCATCCTACCCCTCTCATGAGCAAAGTCCTTGCGGCATTACTTTGCTGTGGCTCAAACACGCGTTCGTCTCGCTCGACCCCCGTCTCTCCGCGTAACGTCCAACAAGCTGCCGCCTCTCCAACTCTGACTACATCCGTACCCAACCCGAATCCCCTCCAGCAAAATTTGGACGACTCTCTGTCCCGAAAGGACGTTCTAGACGACGATCATTCCGTTAATGAGGCCGATACCATTGCGAATACAAATGAACTGCCTCCAGAAGCCGACTCTGCTAATGTTCCCCATACTCCCAACGTTCCTGACCCTGTAGTCGCCTCCTCCATCATCGCGTCCGTCCCTGAATCCTCTCCCCCGGACTTGGCCCCCCTCACACTTTCAAACTCTACCGATACTGTCAATGATTCGCTTGGTGACTTGACGAAACTCCAGGACGGACAGGCGTTTTTTCCAGGGACTAGTCATTTATTGGGTCCCAAGGACCCGCGATTCGAAAAGAAAAAATGCCTCATTCTAGATCTCGACGAGACGCTTGTGCACCTGTCCTTCAAGTACTTGCGCAATGCCGACTTTGTTATCCCCGTGGAAATCGATAACGTCACCCACCACGTCTACGTCATCAAACGCCCCGGAGTTGACGAATTCTTGCAGAAAGTGGGGCAATGGTACGAGGTGGTAGTCTTCACCGCCTCAGTCCTGAAATACGGCAATCCTCTTCTTGACAAACTCGATATTCATCACGTGGTACACCATCGGCTCTTTCGCGACTCGTGCTACAACTACCAGGGCAACTATATCAAGAACCTCTCGCAGATGGGAAGACCCTTGGTCGACCTGATCATCATCGACAACTCCCCGGCGTCCTACATCTTCCACCCGCAACACTCTCTCCCCATTTCCAGCTGGTTCAGCGACACCCACGATAACGAATTGCTCGACTTGTTGCCGATTTTGGCAGACTTGGCCGAGCCTGCCGTGCAGGACGTTTCTCTCGTATTGGATAGCCGACTTGATTCGTGAAAAGGGTGAAGAAAATTACCAAAAAAGCAGAGATCTTCAAGCAGGCCTCGAAGATCGCAACCAACATGACAAATACCTCTTGAAAATTGCCTCGATCATGTCCGAGGCGTGTTGTTCCGCTTTTTTCGCCGTCATGAATCCGTGTTTGCTCAATGTGCCCTACACAATAACGCCCACGCCGAGTGGTCTTCCATACGCCGCCTGATACTGATAACTCACTGAACCCGTCGCCTTCCTAAACAACTGGTCCCCGAGAATCTACTGTGTTTTTGCTCACTTTACCCAATTACCACAAAGTTCTACTGAATCAAGAATTCTTCGGAGAAAAAAACTGTCTTGCTTGAAAAATATTCAGGGCATCGCTTCGTCTGCTAATAATTGTATATCCTTCTATAATCTCCATACCAATCTAATACCAATCTAATACCAGTCTCATTCAATCGATTACCCCATTGGTCAATCTGATAACACTACAATACACACATAACCCCACTCTTCACCTCATACCCCACTAATGAAGATCAAAACCATCAGCAGGTCATCGGATACTTACATCCCCGCCCGCAACTCGCAACAGCTGGCGTTGCCTCGCAACTTGAATCCAGCCCTCCACCCCTTCGAACGCGCTCGCGAGTACACCCGTGCCCTCACCGCTACCAAAATGCTGCGCATGTTTGCCCAGCCCTTTGTCGGCCAGCTAGGCGACGGTCACCGCGACGGCGTCTACTGCATCGCGAGAAACTTTTCCACCACAAACCAGGTCGCGTCCGGCTCCGGCGACGGCGTCGTCAAGTACTGGGACTTGACGTCGCGACTAGAGTCCGCGTCCTTCAAGGCGCACTACGGTATGGTCTCGGGCCTCGTGGTCTCCCCAGACTCGGGCAATATGTTGTCCTGCGGCGACGACAAGACCATCAAGCTATGGCTGGTGGACGCATCTGCTTTTGACAAGTCCCAGCTGGACGACTCCGTGTATGCCGGCGACCGTCACGCCCTCGTCAAGACGTTTCTGGGGGCTCACGCTTTCAAGGGGATCGACCATCATCGCGACGCCGGCACCTTTGTCACAGGCGGCGCCCTGATCCAGCTCTGGGACATGCAGCGCGCCCAGTACGTGTCGGACCTCTCGTGGGGCGCTGACAATGTCCATACCGTCTCTTTCAATCGCACCGAAACCAGCATTATCGCTTCAGCCGGCCTGGACAACTCGCTCGTGCTCTACGATATCCGCACCAACTCTCCAGTGCAGAAAGTCGTAACAACGCTACGTACCAACTCCATTTCATGGAACCCTATGGAGGCATTCATGTTTGCCTCCGGCTGCGAAGACCACAACGCCTACTTGTGGGATATGCGTAACCTTGCAAGGTCGGCAAACGTGTACAAGGACCACGTCGCTGCCGTCATGGACGTGGACTTTAGCCCTACGGGCCAGGAAATTGTTACCGGGTCCTACGACAAGACGATCCGTATTTTCCCCGCGCGCGAAGGCCATTCGCGCGAAGTGTACCATACTAAGCGGATGCAGCGCGTTTTCTGTACGAAATTCACAACCGACAGCCGCTACGTCTTGTCGGGATCAGACGATACCAACGTGCGCGTCTGGCGCTCCCAGGCGTCATCTCGTCTGGGCGTGACCCTGTCGCGACAACGGTCAAAGATGGAGTACGACACAGCATTGCAGGAACGGTACAAGCACATGCCCGAGGTCCGGCGCATTGCCCGCCACCGCCACGTGCCGATCGCCGTCAAGAAGGCTGGCGAAATCAAGCGCACCGAGCGGCAGGGCTTGCAGCGCCGCGAGGAAAATGAACGCCGGCACAGTAAGCAGGGCTCGAAACCCCATGTTCCGGAACGTGAAAAGCATGTTAAGGGGGTGGCGATTGAATCGGAGGGGACACCGAAAGAGAAATAGTGTCCTGAGATGTGCTTACTTCTCTCTCGAATGAAGAGTTGCGTTGGGAGTGGATTCTGGAAGTGACACTGGCCTTGCAAGTGAGGGCTGACCTTAGTGACGTACACACAGCCAATGCTGACGCTGGAAGTGGATACTTACCACGGAAGTAAACAATCATTTTGAAGTTGGTTACCCGGAAGTGGATCCTAATTCCGTAAGAGAAGACTGAACTCAGGGACAAATACTCGACTTGAATGTGAAAATACTGCGAAGATGAATACTTACTTTGCAAATCAATACTAGCCTTGGAAGCCAATACTGACCTCCAAATCAAATACTTACCCTGCGATGAAAACTCCCCTGGAAAGTAAGAACGAACTTCGGAACGCAAAACTTCTCACAGAACTCAGATACGGCCTGTTTTCATGTAAGCTTTGTCACAGTTATCCTCGATTTGTCATTCGTTGCAACGTAATAATCGTAATAAATTCATTCACGCACTGGGTGTCGTAGTAGTACGATAATTAACGGTGGTCCATAGAATATTGCAATAAAACTTACGCAGAGGAGACACGATCATTTCGGTCGGATGATCACTGTTTTTCTCCACGGAGCATATCCGTGGCTAGTGTATTTGCGATGAACCGCCCGCCAATAGTGCAACTATCGCTATGCTAGTGAATATTATTCGAGATCGTGCGCCTGTCTTGTTACACGCTAGACATAATACTCACAGTTTCACGTGCATCGTAATGTGTCATGTAATATGCAGTGCGGAAATCAAGGGACCGAAGATGATTGGGTAAGCGGGCGGACGGCAATCAGAGAAGGCCCATTTTTTTACTTCAAGTCGAAGAAATCCTGGTGGAACCACTGGAACACCGATAGTATAGTCGTGTGCTGGAGAACTGGTGAGGTTCATTGGTTGCTGTTGCCCCTTATTCCCTCTCGGCAATCTGCTTATTCGTGGTGATCTCGCGTGTGTTGACCAAAACATCAACCTTTAGCGCTTTCATTGTCCTTATTGATTGCACGGGCTTTGGGTTAGACTCGTGTTGATGACACCATAAGAGTGGGGGACTAACGCGCAAATCTCTCCACCTGCTCTACTATCGAATCGCTGCGGTCACACTCAAGGTTTTGGTCTTTGGAGAACTCGTCATACTTTGTTGCGTCATTGGTTTTGGTCTGACAACTTGCATTCCGCTAACAGAAAATTCAACGATTCTTATTTTTGCCCCTTCTTAAACCTTGCCAACTATTCTCGTTGTATCGGCTCCAAGTCTAATCTGCCTGTGAGAGGATTGTTACGTCTGTCGGAAATTAATTGAGCGTTGCAACAGCTTGAAATTCTTACAGAGACTCTTGACTCTAAAAGCCCTTCTCACTAATTTTCCGAGAATTTCGACATCGATCCCGGTACACTTGACATCCCTTTTCAAGGCTCTTCAAGACTCGTCCCTTCCACTTTATTTAAAGTAATCTGCGAGCACCATTCAAACTTGGACTTGACACTCTAATTGCCTCCTACCACCAACACCGTTTCATCACATAAAATGCCCGATAAACTCAAACACAGCATCTTCTCCCACTTGAAACATCCGCATCATCAAGATCCCGCCCTCTCCCCATCCACTTCCAATCAATCTCTGTCGTCTCGTAAACACTTTTTCGGTCTTCACATTGGGAAACATGACCTGGCAGACTCTATGCCGTCTCCGACCCCGACGCGTTCGGGTGACGCGCAAACTTCGTTACACGGATCCCCTGCTCGCCCTTCCACTTCAGAGCTTAATGCGTCCGCACAGGAAAAGAATGCGGGGCAAGCCCCGAAACAAGCGTCAGATACCTTGCAGCAAGTACAAGCAGCCGACCAGAGTAATGTAAACTCGCGAGAACCTAGTCCTGAAATCGTCGCGGTTGAAGATGTCTCCCTCCTGGTTCCTTCAAAGTCCGCACACAGTCCCATGTCTGACTTAAAACGCTTCTTCAAGCCCACTCGGAAATCATCATTGAGCCGCAAGGGCGACACTACCCCTGCATACAACCTGAATATCCACTCGCCTCCCCTCCTAGCCTCGGGCCAGCCACACAAGGATACCATATCCCCTCAGTTGACGAGTGAAGCTTCGCTGCGCACCAGCTCTCAAGTTAATTTGACTAATCTCATCAACCATACCTCGTCTCAGCTTCTTCATCAGGGTAATCCGTCCTCTCAGTGTACCTCCTCCTTGGCGAAAAAGTACGGTATAATGGGCAAAGAGTTGGGTTCTGGCGCCGGTGGCTCGGTCCGGCTCATTCAGCGTCCTTCCGACAAGATGGCGTTTGCAGTAAAGGAGTTCCGGGCTCGACGCAATAATGAAAGTCTCAAGGACTATACCCGTAAGTGCACCAGCGAATTCTGCATTGGCCTGACGTTGCGACACCCTAATATCATCCGCACCCTCGATATCGTCCAGGAAAATTCGCGCTACTATGAGATCATGGAGTATGCGCCCATCGATTTCTTTACTGTTGTGATGGCGGGGAACATGTCGCGTCAGGAAATCAACTGCTGCTTCAAGCAAATACTAGAGGGTGTGGGCTATTTACACAGTTTGGGCCTCGCCCACCGCGATTTGAAGCTCGATAACTGCGTCATGACGAATGATGGCGTTCTCAAGCTCATCGACTTCGGCCTGGCCGTCATCTTCAAGTACCCATACGAGCACGCTTCTAAGGAAGTACAGCTATGCCACGGTGTGGTGGGGCTGGACCCGTATTTAGCCCCAGAAGTCTTGAAGAGCCCTAATGCATACAACCCGCAACCAGTCGACTTGTGGCTGGTGGCCATTATTTATTGCTGCATGACCCTCCGCCGGTTCCCGTGGAAAATCCCCGACCCGCAGGTGGACGACAGCTTCAATCTCTTTTCAAAACCTGATGATACCTGGCACGACTATCACTTGAGTAATGAGTGCCACAAGCTTTTGCTACAGCAACGCAAACTCAAGAGCTTGTTGGCTCGTCTGAACAAGCGGAAAAAGGCCCTAGACGGCGCCAGCGAGGTAACTCCGTCTCATTCAGCGTCCGAACAAGATTCAGGAGACGTCAAGGAGTGCTTATCTTCGCCCGTTCCGGAGCCTAAAGCCGTGACCGAGTCGCTAGATCAAACCTCGGGCAGTCCTGCTGCAGGTAGCAAAAGATCGCATGGCCATTCCAAAGCAGCAGGCGCTCATGACATCTTATCAGAATCTGAGATACTGGGAATCACAAGTGAACTAGCAGCTATAGACCAGGAGTTGGAGAGACTCGAGCAGGTCAAGGCCAGAAAACGAGCAGCCTTTGTGGCCGCTCATGGCGAGACCGCAGATCCAGACCCCTCCACTGAAAAGCATTCCGAGAGTACCGACAAGAAACGCAACACCCACAAGCAGATTCACGGTCCGTACCGCTTGATGCGTCTCTTGCCGCACGCGTCGCGACCCATCATCTCCAAAATGCTACATGTAGATCCGGAGAAGAGAGCTACCATGCTGGAGATTTTTCTGGATTCGTGGATCGCCGAGATCAAGTGCTGCACGCTCGATTCCTTAAAGGACGGTGATACCAAGGATGAAAGCGCTCGTCAAACATGCGATGAGCACAACTACGAGAAGATTGTCAAGGGCGTACCCGAGCACACGCACCATCTCGGTCCTGCTGATATACTGGATAACGATAAGTAATTTATAAATATTAATGACAATACGTGGGCTCCTATTCAACTTTTTTTATGCTGGTAGCATTGAAAATTCAATGTATCAGCGGAACAATTGGAGTCAGCAACGAACACCCATACCCTCAAATTCAACTCCAATGGCACCACAGATCCCCGCGCATGCTAATCCCGCTCGACTCAAGACAACACTCAAGGTCACCATAAGCAAGCTTCAATTCATACAGGAGAAAAAACTGGCATTAGCAAAGCAACAGCGTCGCTCATTGGCCGATTTGCTTGCGGCTGGTAAGGAACTGAGCGCCCGTATCCGCTGTGAAAACCTTGTACGCGACGATATTTACGTTGAGCTCTTGGAGTACTTGGAACTCTACTGCGAGTTGCTCATGGCACGAATTGCCATGCTTGTAGACCCTCAGAGGGCCCAGTGTGACCCGTCGCTACAAGAGGCCGTTGCAGCGGTGGTGTATAGCGCTCAGTATGCTGAAATCAAGGAACTCGGTTTCATACGTGATACACTAGCAGTCAAGTACGGTCCCGAGTACGTCAAGGAAATAATGGATAACACTGGTGGCCAGGTGTTGCAAAAGATTACATCGCGTTGCGTGATTGAGCCGCCCTCGCTGGAACTTATCGACCTCTACTTGTGCGAAATTGCAAAAGCCTATAAAGTCCCGTACCTGAAACTCGCGGAGATCGCAGATGCTACTGCCTCTGAACTTGACGAGCCAGATGCCAATGAGTCGCTGGAAAAAGAGGCGCCTCTGGAAGCCGCTAAGCCCGCGCCAGAAAACGAATTAGAAGCTTTAAAGGCAAGATTTGATGCTTTGAAGCGCATCTAAGTGCGTGCCGTCAGTATATCTTTGTTGCAGAGTGAATATACCGAAACATGCGCCCTCAAAGTGAGTGCTCGGGCTCGGGTTAAGCTGCCCTATAGGAATTACACTCCTTATTATGCTTACTCCGCTTCCCTGTGCATTCAAAAATACTCACGAAACTCTGTGACATATCGCGCGCAACTTCCCTATGCAAGTTTCAGAATAAGTGGGGCGCGTAACATACCCATGCGATAAGCACCTTTTCTTTGCGTGTAGCAGCACGCTATAGTCGCGGGAAGTGGTGGAGGGGAACTGTTCGTCAAGGTGGTGCTAGAGAGCCCCTTGATAAATCCGTGCAAGGCCCCATCTCTATAAAAGCCATACCAAATCCTACCTCTGATACCCAGAAGAACAGGTTATTATCCTCTCCTGGACTGTGCACCTTCATGTGTCCTCTCACGACTTTGCGCATGTTTCTTGTTCTCGTCTGTGGCATAGCTTCTTCCGTGTTTGCCCTCGCATCCCCACCATGGACCCCTCAGGGCCGTCAGTTTGTTCGCTATGTGACGGGCCCTGCCATCACAACCACCCGGACTTATTCGGCAGGGCGGTTCACGTATGGGAACTCGTATACCCAATCTGTGGTGGAGTTCCCGACGCAGGTCTCGGTAATAACAGTTCCTCCTCGCACCGTCATCTTGACGTTGTCAAGTTTGTTGTAACTCTGACGTTGATATCTGATGCCAAGTATTGGAATGGGTGTGATTAGTCGTGTGTACTTTTGTTGAAGAATAAATCGCGTTTGAATCATTCTAGGCAGCGCGCAGCTGCTTTCTTTTGTATTACTGTGAATTAGCGTCGCCATACTCCTTGCAAAATTTGTGGCTTGAGTCGATAGCGCATTGGATATTGTCGTCACCCGGGCCTGGCGCGTCTCTTCTTTCCGAATCAAATATCCTGCGTTTGGGCTGCGTAATACTTTCATCAAAGGCCACGATCGCTCCGAGCAAACCTCGCACTCTTATGATGTAGCTTTTAATGTCTGCCAGTGAGAAGGAAAACGTCATGTAGTCGTCAATCTCAAAACTTTCTTCAACCTGGCGGGCATGACTTATTTGCCATTGCAGGATTGAGTTAGGAATCAAAACACTGTTTCCTCCGTCACATCTGGAATTAGGGTTTTCCGAGTCCCATCCTGGCACGTCAATGCCAAAATCCACAAAACTGCTCACGAGCACTGCCTCATAGTTGCCATCTTCTTCGCGCGTGACCACCACCAAGTTAGGCCTATAGAAGGCGCCGCTGCCACAGCCACAATTGGATATGTGCGCCCGAGCAAGTCCGATCCAAACCTCGCGACCTGCCGCTTCCAAGTTTTGGTGGACAGCTGCGAGCTGTGGAAAATCACTTAGGCTTCGCCGCAAAAGCAAATTGATATTGATGAGGCTGGTACCACCTCGAAGAGGTCCAGGCCCTTCACTGGCGTCCAAACTGGGTTTGCGACGGTATACAAACGCACAACTAGCATAGAGCGTGGGTACCGAATCGTACAAACGACATCGCAAAACCTCCATGTCCTTCCAACGGTACATGTAGTAAATGTATCGGTCGTGCCCATACTTGGCCCGGTCCGTTTCGGAGAAAAATGGCGTCCAGTTCTTCTGGATGCGGGGTCTGCGGCTTCTATGAATGCGCAACTCGACTGTTCGATGGTACACGAATTCCGACAATGGTGCGCCATCCTCGTGATCCTGTTTAATCTCTTCTGTCGAAGGAAGCTCGTCAAACGAATGTCGTCCGCGGGAAAACTGCCATGGATGGCATTGGAACATTGAACGATGACGTTTGAGAGTGACCGAAGCCCGATCGACATCGTTTTCCTCTAGTCGTTCAAGTTTCCGGTGATTCAGATTGAAGGTGATGACAGGTTCCTCGTGGCCACGTGGACTCAAGGCCACGGCGATCCGCGCGTCCTCGGGCCCGTAATAGTCATGATGAACAAGGTTTATTTTGTGATAAACGGGAATTTTAACAAACTCTGGCGAACGTTGAATGGCGTATGTACCAAACGCGTCTCTCTCGGGTGACACGAGATGTTCCCTGTTGCTGGGGACAATCAAGTGAATGTCCGGAATAAAGTTCCACTTGTCGTCAAACACCTCTCCCAAAATGAGACTAACGGTTGCACTCCCGCGCGACTGTTCTTTAGAAAATACTATTCGAGACACCATATAGTACACGTTGTAGTCCTTGAGATACACTGCTGCTCCTGCAAAACGGAACCAGTATTTATCAGTTGTTCTCTCACGAAGCTGATCCTCGAGAGGTGCCGATTTGAAAAGCGGCTTTATTTCCTGGTAGTAGTCCGAGTGGAGGAATTGTCGAACCATTTCGTGATTGTCATATTCCAACATGACCGGGCTCGACGCTCCGACCGAAAGCTCGGATTGTATTGCGTGGCACTCGCCTTTGCCATTTGTGATATCCATATTGGAGTCAAAGACCGTAACTTTCTCCGTCATGAACAGCTGGGTGGGCGACTCATTCGCGACATGATTATTTGGATCTGCACATCGGGCAAAAAAATGGTCATCGCCATTGTGGGGCAAGGTCCCATCCAACTGTGTTATATAATAGTCAACAAGTTGAGACGTCTCGTGTAAATGGAAGTACTTTGGGAAAAGCACAATAGTCTTGTCCTTGGGAATCGAATTGACTGGGATTTGAAAGGGTCTAGTCTTTGGACTAGTATCAACCACCACCTCTGACACAGTAGCTCTCCACAGATTCAACGCCTGTAGACCCAAAAAGAAAATTGAGCTGACGCATAATGCAATCGTTAGAGTGATCATACGGCGCTTTTTAATTCGTGGAACTGCTGTTTCAGCTGAGCGGGTCATCAATGGGGGCCTTTGGTGGAGTTTGGACAGTGGGGTGGGGTATCACGATAAATAGGAGAATGGTAGACGACATCGTGAATGACCCGTAACCACCCTTTTTCATTGCGACCGTTTCTTTTATTAACGCAGTCACAGTCGGATTTGTTACAGTACCCAGCCTATGAGAAGGTGCTTTATCAGAGTTTTGAATGAAGGGAAAATTAGTTGATCGTTGAGGAAATGGGGTGAATATTATCGATGCCACAGCTCCCATACATGAGTTGAAAGGAAGGGCCTGATCGCAGGAAGACGGAGAGGTCTTCTGTGTAGATTTGTTGCAAAACGCATGTGGTGAAACGGAAAAGCAAAATAAAGCGTAATCACAGGCTATCATCGTCATCCCCCACAGTATCAATGCTCCTTTTCAAAGCCATAGCCATGTGATATTCGCGAGCAGAGTCGAATGAGAATATGCTGCCTAAACATTTTTTTGGCAGATGCATACCGGATGGGTTACCATGACAGATCAATTGCATGAAACGCAGTATAAGGAAGATTTTGTCCGCATCCGTCGTATGCAAACAAGAGTCTGGGTTCACCGCACCAATCAATGATGCAGTTAGATTCAATTTACAGTCGCAATCACTTAAGTTCCCCGCGCGATTCTTGAATCTGCATATGATCCGCCAAAACTCCAAGCAGGTCGAGATCGTCTGTGAAGCTACCGCAAAAACCCGCAACCCCCAGCTTTACCATCGAACCTACCCTTAACTAAACCCGACAATTTCAGAATGTGGTCATAAGTTATGACCTGCAGAGCCAGAGACATATATTTCACCAGTGTTGCTTAAGGTATATTTTGTGCATTGTTGGGGCTTCATAACATGGGGATTGTAGCGGTTGTCGTGACTCACAAATTTAACCAGTTAAAAAAACAAGACCATCTCCTGATCAGCAATAGCTGCGACGACCAAGACGCGTTCCAGCAGGCGCGCACGCCGCTCGGACAGCTTCCACCCCTCAATCAATCCTCAATCCGGCATCCGGAGGGAAGCGCAATCAGTGACGTGTGTCGCCATACGCAATGACTCCAAAATAATTCTGGACGAGATGGCTCCCCTCCAGATAGGGCGCGCTCGCTCGGATTATCTCCTCCTGGCCGCTTTACATCCACAGATTCTCTGCCCAATTCGAGATTAACTGGGACATAAACGTCCACCAACTTTACGACTGCACTTCCTACTCCTCAGAATGCTATCACGCAATCAATCGGAAGATCCTTCGGCCTATGGCTATTTAATGGGCCGGACGACGCCGCTGGAAAACCATGACAAGCCCGTTGAGCATCATGAAGTGTATCGGCACAACCACCAGATAGTAAGTTCCATGCGCTCCCATTCTGGCGCCCCAGCGGCGACGACCACATACGCAATACTGAAGGCGGCCACGGGCTTTTACAAAGCGCTCTACTATACCACTCCGGTAGCGCCCGTCCCCCCATACCGAGCTCTCCGACTACCTTGCAGTGCTAAATGCGATCTCTAAGCGTGAAGCTAAATTTCTAGATAGCCTCTGTACACTCGACGAAGTAGCAGTCGCTCTTTAGGCCGCCTCATCCCCTTTATCCCTCTGGAATAGATGGAGTCACATACAATGTTTTGAGAGCCGCTTGGGATCAGTCTGGCCCGATCCTATTGCGGGTAGCCTCCCACCTTTTAGCAGGAGAAGCCCTATCAGTCACGATGCAAACCGACTTCATCACACTTATGCCCAAAGACAATGCTCCTGACCTCGACAAATTGCAAGCGGCCTCGACCGCTTCTGCGGATTATCCGCTTCCGAGGAATCTCGACAAATGCATGACCTCCACCACGGCGGAGACCCCGGCAGATACCTGCCACCCAACTCTAGGTCTTCCCATGCACAGTTGGCGTAATGAGAATGTGCACTGTTCCAGATACTCCCCTAGAGATGTCGATTGGCAAGCCGATATCAAGCGTGTCGTCGACTCGCACATGAGCTCCTCAGTTGGCTTTCGGCTTAGCCCCAAGCTGAGGCGGTGACCATGTTCTTGCTACCTAATGTGTTTGCCGTAATCTCAACACTTCGATGAATGATCTTTTTCGTCACTTGCGGGCACGCTCTGCAAGAGCGCTAAAGACATAGAGCCCGAGAGCTTGCAGAAACTGAATGTGTAAGGCGCCTTCAGCCTCCATGACAACGAGGCACGGGCACTGAGCCAGCCTCCATATACCGTTGCTTGACAAACAAGCGGGACGCCAGCTACAGATTTCTCTGCGATCGGTTCCAAATGCATGCCCATCATCTGTTCGACCCAGAATTGTACTGCGGAACGGTGAGCCCCTTGTATAGTCATTAGTGGGGAGCCCGGTAGACACTCAGGTACGGATAAAGAGGACCACGTCCTCATTCCTCACGACAAGAAGCGGTTGGCAACGCGTCGTTCCTTAATGACCACGTCCTGCATCGGCACAAAGTACACGATATATGAAGTCGACTCCAGCTATTCGGAAGTAGCCGCCTATTCAGTCTATTTCAAGATCCCGACGGTAAGCAGCTCATGTCGACGTCAACGGAGTAGAAGTGAAGAACGGCAGCAGGGATGCAGCCTCCAAAGTGTACCTCGCTCGACCTGGCGGGGAAAGCCTGAAAGAAGTAGTTGAAACACCTCCCGAAGTTGCGACGCCGCGATCCGCTGATCGCAGGTCACCTTCACTATTATCTAAAGAGTTCCGCATACAACAAATGATGTACTACCTGCTATGCGGAGCGGAATCGTTGGGCGGCACACGTTCACACTGGTGCCTTGAATTCGCCCCAGCACGAGAGGGATGGCGTACTATGGGTCTTCCTCCTGAGAAGCAGGACTGTCACTATGTGGTCGGGAACGCCTTGGCAACGCCGGCAGAAACACGCCTGGCCAACATGTTCTTGATTTTGATGGACACCATCCGTCGGGCACTTACCTAGTGGCAGGGTCACGGGGGCCTCGTGAATCCGCGGGGCCAACTTCAAATGCTGACTCTTCACCGGATGACGACATACGTTGATCGACTGAAGCGTGGCCTCCACTCCTGATTTTATTGATGACATCGCTCCAGGCACTGAGATATACCGGTGGTTGTATAGTTCTTTTGGAACCAGGGTTATTTGAGATTTATTACTCTCATGAAATTTTGGCTTCACGACCAGGACGAATGCAGAAGCTGCACTGTGTGTTGTCAAGCCGATAATGTTCAAGAATTGGGCCCAAATTTATCCGAAGATCAGCAATATCTCACTGGTGAGATTGATATGAGCGCAAGCCGTATCACAAACTCTCGTCCAGTTTCTTCTCCCTCACAAATTATACATCAACGTAACGTGCTTCCTGAGTCGGCGTTTGGACATATCCTTGTTATGCGCATGATGTAAACAGAGGGATCACCGAACTAGACTTGAAACTCCTTTTCTGATACCAAACGCTACCTTTCATGATAAACGGAACCAAGCACCGCATTTGCAAGCAGTCGAACTGTCTCCAGCACAGCACCAGTCAAAAGTGATTGAGATCACGAACCAAACTACTTGACCTAGCTCGCTGAGGAGTCGAAATCTTCAATGCGAGCTCTTCCGAGAGGTCGCGAAGGATATGAATCGCTGTTGGCCGATAAGGAAAGCACGTGGGATCCAGTGAGCAATACGTGTGTCAAGACCCTCAGATCAGCGTGATCCTATCTTCAAGATAATTTCACAGCTGGCAAGTTATGGGAAGGCACCAAGTTGTGCCTCCCCACCAAAGCTCTCTGGCGGCAAAGGCTGTGAGAATTCCGAATTCTCAATTAAATCGAGAGGCCTTGCCACTAAAATTCGCTCATCACACGCATCCGCATCGCGCGAGACAATATTGCGGCCGAATGCTCGTTCCATATTGCCGAAGAAGACTTTAATATCGGGCGGGTTATTGCAGCGGTACCGATGGAACTCTGAGATGACCAGATTACCCTTGATGTGCGGTGAAAATAGCAAGTCGTAGGTTTTAGATCTAGACATGTCAAACCTCCACACCGTGAGCTTTCGATGGTAGCACACTGGTAGGGGCACCTCAATCACTTCGACTCCAGCTTGGCTGCTCCAGCACTCCAAGTGTGGGGGAAGAGGCTGATCTTGCAGTAAAAAGTTGTTAGTCAGAAATGTATTGAGGGTACGCAAGGAGCAGAGCTCCTTGGGGTGAAACGGTGAATGGTCGTTACCCCACAAGTTCAACTCTTCCAAGTTAGGCGGCGGGAGCCAATTCTCAAGAGACTTGATCCGGTTATTCTGGACCAGCAAAAATTTTAGATTGACTAGTTTGCTCCATTTTGTGGGACCCATATCCGAATCATCATCGTGAGATTCAAAGGCAGTAATTGCAGCGTCTCTCAATTCAATCTTCTTGAGGGAGAGCGGGATTAGGATGAAATCCAACAGAGATATCTTGCAGTAAGCGAATTCAAGAGTTTGGAGAATTTCGGGTATTGTTAGTCGGCCTCCGTCTACATTACGGAGGCTTGTGGAGACCAAGAATTTCCAATTCTTTCAAGTTCGGAGAGAAAGACACAATAGGTAAATTTCCTGTGCTTGTACCGATATCATACAATGGCTGCGCGATAAAGTTGCACACAAACAGCTCAAGCGAATCCGGAAGCATGTTTGGAGCCTCCCGAATTTCAGAATGGTCACTGATTATCATCAGTAAATCTTTCAAATGAGGTGACCAACAAATGCCCAGAAAACCTGCCAAGCCGAAAATAATGTCAAGCTCCTCAAGGCAGTGTGGGAGGACGTCCAACGGTAAATATTGCGAAAATTCTAGGCGCATATGTTGAAGAGTTGCACATTCGGACCCGTCCAATATAAAGTGCGACAAAAAATACAAAAAGTCTAGCACGGCCTCATTGGCGGTGTCTCCAGGCATAGTCGGTGTTATTCTGATCCGATGCATGTAGAAGTAAGCGAGTGAGAGCAGGAGGCTGCGACA